>CM043111.1:21141584-21313933 GCA_023701765.1 Hylyphantes graminicola
TCACTAGTTTGAAGTGATCCTGTCGGAAGTTTAACACACAAAGGATCCACTCCAAAAGGAGAAGTGCATTTTCCAGTCTGGAGGAGTGAAATCCACTCAGACTGAGGTAAATTGGGAGTGTTTGTTTTAAGAGTGTACCTACCATGTTTAAAAAATGGGAAAACTTTAATTTAAAGAATATTAACAGAAACTATCGTCGACTGATTTGCCTGAAGAAGGCCATGGAAAGGAAATTTTCTGGAATCTGGTTAGGAAATAGGAAAGTCAGGAAATTTTCTGGAATCTGGTTAGGAAATAGGAAAGTTAGGAAATTTTCTGGGATGGGATGGGTAATTGACACGTAATTTCATTAAGTATTCATGCAGATTGTAGATGTTTGTGGTGTATAATTATGGTTATTTGATTTAATTGCGCTGAAAGCGGTTTTAAAATGTTTCTAAAAATACTTATAATTACCTTATAGTTTTAAGCGGTTTGCTGCGAAAGGGGATAAGCTAAGTGTAATAAATTCGTTTAAATTTGTTAAATTATATTCCAGAATAAAATTTTATAAAAAATATTGTTAATAAATTTGTTTTTGTTTAATTACTTAGCATTTGAATCACCTTTGAGAATTTGTTTTTATTGTATTCTGAAAATAGTATAAACGATAGAATTTTCAAATGTCACTTGAACTGTTACTGGACCCTATAGAATCCATACAACTATGCTTGATGGCATTTTAAGTATAACATTCATTTTTTTTATTTATTATATGGTAGAATCGATTTAACTACTCTCATCCCTGACTTGAAAATTTCAAATTTTAGAAGAAAAAAATCTTTTGTTGATGTATTTAAATACAAATCTATTGTGTTTTCGTTATAAGTACATGTTTGGCTTAGGATCGAAGTAATGTACTAAACAGAATTTTTGTATGAACTTCTTAATGGTAATTTTTTTAAAAAGATAACCATAACTTTGACACTGCGTAATTTCGAAAATATTATGAGTTTTGCTTAGCTCTTATTTTAAACAAAATGTAAGATTGTCAAATAAATGAGTATGCAACATATTTAAAGAACAAATAGAATGCATTTGGACTTAATGCATTTAGGCATAGCATATATTTAAAGAAAATATCTTCAAGACGTACATTTTTTAATAATTTTTGTTCAATGTTTCATTTTACTTTATTAACCAGAAATATCATTTAAAAATCGTTGAAACATTAAAATGGGCTAGGAAGGTAGCAAACGAAGTGACGAATGTAAAAAATTTCATCTTTGAAATACAACAAAAATTTGACATGGTTTGTGCGTTTCACAAGTAATAAAAATACAATCTAAATAAGCTAATTAAAAAAAAACCTAACTTATATATTTAGCAATCCGTGCTCAACACATTAAAAACATTTAATCAAAAGCATAAAATACAAACCACCTGAAACTTCGCATAAACAAAAAACGAACCATAAATCTGAAGCAGACATAAAAGTTACATATTCCAAACTGCCTCATCTCTGCTCAATATCACATTTAGCCGTTTATCGCTATTGCAATAACCTACCTTCGGAAACGGTATTTAATGAAAATTATAGACCGCCTTTTCGGAAGTACAAGCTTCAGTTTAGGAGATGGGATAAAGTTGCTTGGCGCTGTATAAAGTGAAGCCACCAGAAAGTCACCAAGTTATCTTAGTAAGCCCAAACAAACCAATCATTCAACGTTAGTTCAATGTAAAACGCATCACTTTGTTCTTTGAAAAACGTTAATAAATAAATGGATGGATGGATGGATGGATGAATGAATGAAAGGAAGGATGAATGAATGGAGGGATGGATGGATGGATGGATGAATGAATGAATGAATGAATGCATGAATGCATGAAAGGAAGGATGGATGACTGGAAGGATGAATGAATGGATGAATGAATGGATGCATGAAAGGAAGGATGAATGAATGAATAGTTGGGTGGATGGATGAATGAATGGAGGGATGAGTGGATGAATGAATGAATGGATGAATGAAAGGAAGGATGAATGAATTGAAGAATGAATGGATGCATGAATAGTTAGATGGTTGGATGGATGAACAAATGAATGAATGAATGAATTGATGGATGGATGAATGAATGACACCCATAAGTGACAGATGCTGACATCTATCGTCACCTGCGCAATTTACCATATGCCGTAATTATAGTTTTATTAAGAGTCAAAAAGTCGCCATGTCAAAGAGACAATGCAAACTCCACTTAGGAAACACGCCAATGGTTCACCGAGAGCGTTTGTTTGGGTTTACTACAAGCTGATAAAGGGCTTCATTTGGCAAACTTTATTTCATTTTGGTTCTTGCCCGGTGTCATCCCATCCTCTTCCTAACTCTACCATTACAAGCTTCAGTTTAGGGGCATTTCGCTGTCCAGTTTCGAGACTATAAAATCGGGACGGGGGCACATCCAACGTAATGGGGGGACATTAAGAAAAAGATAAGCTGTCCTTCTACTAGTAAAACGACTAATATGCCCGAATATTGGCAGTGGGTTAAATGTATTCCCGGTATGCTTTCGGAGAAGAGCTTATATGAGATTTTGGTGAGTTTTCAGTTTTATGGTAATGACACAGGTTTTCGGAAGCGGGTTTAATTCTAAGTATGTATCGTTTCATTTTAAGTTTACATTTTGGTTAGTTTTAAACTGCATATAATTAAGAACTATTTAGTTTGAAATATTATATATACTTTAACAGCTCCGTGCATTAGTGTTTTTTTTTACTAAATGTCGAATGTAGTAGAATATATGTTTTATAAATAGTGATACCCAAAATAAATGTGATTAATAGGAAGTAATAATATGTTACCCTTTTGTCCATAATGCTGCCATTTGAAATCATTTATTTACCTTTTTTTATTTTAGTAATATATTTAAAACCAAAAAAGTTATATGGCAGCCAACCTTTGAGCATGTACGAATTTCGTCGAAAACCTTATTAGGACTTCGTATATTTACTAGAAACTCATGTAACAAACTTGACATTCGCAGCACTTTTAGTTCATCCTGTAGAGCGGTTTTAGATAAACAGGCAGACGATCCAATGACCAAAATCACATCATTAGAATAAGCACCCTCCAAACCACCTCCGAAGCACACAATCTTTATTCGTATTTTCGATGCCATCACAATATCATTGCCTTATAGATCATATTTAGAAATTAAAAGTCATAAAACACGTATCGTATTACTTTGACTGTGGGAATCTAAAATAGTAAGCAACATATTTCCAGAATGCAACCTTAATCTATTAAGCATCTGTCACATAAGGGCGCTAACACCTGAGCATTAATGTAATTGCACTCTCGGGGATAACATTGTAGTATATTAAACAATGGGATTATGTTCGCGGTATAACAAAGCCTGTGTCCATTTTGTATAATCCTCTTTTCATGATGGATTACATTAATCAGTTTTGAATTATTTTATTGGAAAAACGAATCACCGTTTTTCTTTTCTTTGTAAATACTTACTGACGAAATATCATTTGCCATTAATTATACAATTTAAAATAAAAACGAACTTGTTACTTTGGATTTAATAACTTTATATTGTAGAAAATCATATTTCCAGATTGTTATCTTATTCTACACTCCGTGCCAAACTAATTTGGGTAAAAACAAAAAGTAAAAAGGCAGGTGGAAAGGCGCGGTTGGTCCATTTGTAGGAAACTCTTGTAAGGTACTATTTACATACAAAATGATCTGAAGACAATCCAACCAAAATACGCTTTTCATTCTGATAAAATTGCCAATTTTTCTCAAATAATATTCAAATCTGTTAGACCTTAAACGAAAGTAATGTTTTAAACATGTTTTCTGGATGTATTCACACATAATTTCAGGAACTCTTTACATCCGCTGAAGGATCTTCTCCATAGCATATTTCTATTTACCCAAGTTAGGTTGGCAAGGAATGTAGTATGCAATATATTAATTGTCCATCTGTCATATAAAGAAGCGAATACCTTGCGCATTAATATAACTGCTCATTCGCGGCAGAATATAAAACAAGATGGGATTACTTCCATTGTATAACAACGTCTATGTCCATTTAGTGTAAACCTCATTTCATATTAGATTATATGGATGAGTTTTGAATTAGCCTGCTAGAATAGAAACACACAGTTTTTAGTAAATATTTCAATTACGAAACACCCCCTTGCCCTATTTTTCAAAGTAAAATAAAAAAGCCCGTATGGTGGGAGTGTGCATTAAATATTTTTCAAAGTTCCGACGCTGCGCACGATGTCGCCTTTAAATGTCGCATTGGGTGTCCACTCAGGTGTAGGCTCGTCACTTGACTGTGGTTCAAAATTGAGACGCCCGTATGGCCCTCATGTATAGCTCGAGTGCGACGATAATCCAAACTATTCCTAACCCATACAACTCTGAGGGTGTCAACAGCTGCGAATACCTGAGCATTAATATAATTGCTCCATCATAGATAACAGTGTAGTGTTATTAAACAAGATATGATTACTTTCGGTCCGAAACAATGTCTGTGTCCACTTGATGCAATGCTCACTTTATAATGGTATATTACATTGAAAAATTTTTAATCAACCAGTTACAATATTAAGTCGCTGTTTTTAATGAATACTATTAGGGGGAAATATCACCCTTTCAGTTCTTCTTCAAAGCTAAAAAAACAACAACGATGTATTACTTTAACTTTCGGAATCTAAAATAAGTGGAAAAAATAGTTCCATAACGTTATCTCATTCCAGTAAGCTTCACTTCATCATCCATCCGTCACATAAGGACGCGAACATCTTATTATAATTGTTAATTGTATTAATGTAATTGCTCCCTCGTGGATAACATTGTAGTATATTAAACAAGATGGGATTACATTCACGATATAACAAATCCTGTGTCCATTTTGTATAATCCTCTTTTCATAATAGATTACATGAATGAGTTTTGAAAAGGTTTTGCTATTCCGTTGCTCAGATGAATTTCAATTGATTGAATGGTGATCAATTTGAGGACAATAGAATATTTGTTATAAAGGATTTCACTTATGCACAACATGAGTCAAATTAATTAATCATTGTTAACAATAAAATGAAAAGGATACGACTTGTAAATCGAATTAACCTTCACAAACAATGAATAAAGGACTAAATATCATCTGGGATACTGGTTCATTATGGATACTGGTTGAGTTATGGCATAGTTTTATGTTGTTGCATCGAAAAAAAACTTAAAACTGATTTTTTTAAAGGGATTATTTAATATTTCGCAAATAAGGAAGACTACAGTGAATTTATTTCTTAATTTCTTTGTTAATTGGAAATTTTGTTTTTGTACGTTTGTTTGATTTTTTAAATGATTTCAATTGTCTTTTAATCAATATTTTAACGATAACATCTAACTATAAAGAAAACTATGATTTGAACTAACTTTTTTGTTTGATATTTGTTGTTTTCTTAGATTCATAACATTCACTAATCTTCCTTTTACTATCTAATAATTCTAAAGGATGTACTTTATTTATTATTCCAGGTAATTAATTTTTTACTTCATTTGTTTTCATAATACATTCTATTTATACCCAAATAGTTTCATAAATTAATATTTTATAAATCATTTTTAATTAATCCTTTTTTCATAATTTTAATATTTTATTTCGGTCATTAATAAAATCATAGGGACAAGCACACAATTATTTTTAATATCTTTTTCGGAA
This sequence comes from Hylyphantes graminicola, assembly GCA_023701765.1. Classification (NCBI taxonomy): domain Eukaryota; kingdom Metazoa; phylum Arthropoda; class Arachnida; order Araneae; family Linyphiidae; genus Hylyphantes; species Hylyphantes graminicola. The sequence goes on from CM043111.1 coordinate 21,147,309, forward strand.
AATTATTTTAGGAAACAAAATTTAAAATTTTTAAAAAATGAAAAGTTTTCTGTAAAGTGTTGTATGTTCTTTAGTTTCTATGTGATCTGAAGTAAAAATTAGTTTCTGTAATCAATAATTTTAAAACTGAGAAAAACCATTAAATAAACTAACATCTTTTGAGTTAAGAAATATTCAAGAGTCTAAAAAACAAGTTCAGAATCTATCTCCATCAACCGTAAAATATCATTTTGAAACTTCTGATTTTGTAATTTATTTCACATTCTAGGGTCATTAAACACAGTTATTTAAATGAAACAATTTTAACAACATTCTTCTATCTTTTAGAAATTGAAACAAAAAAAAATGCAGAGTGTTTTCAAGATTTAAAAGCATCATTAGGAAATCAGAAACATTCCTTACTAAGTTTAGAAAAATAAAAATGTAAGCCATTAGATTTTACCATCGGAGGAAAATAAGACATTTCGTGACTTATGGTTTAAAAAAAAATAGGTTATTGCTCTTAAAGGAACGAAGTTGAAACACTTTATTTAGTTTCTTACAAAATGCACTTTATTACTCATAAGAGGTATTGTGAAGAATTTTTTAGAATAATTTAAGCTTTTAAAAATAATCAAGAGCTGTATTTTATTGAATACAAATTATTGCTTTCAAATTGCTCAAAAATAAATCCTATTTGTTACAGAAATTTCTTTGAGCAAAAATAATAGAAAATATCAATAATGCTACCAAAAATAACAATTTTTAGTATTTTCCAATAGCAAAGCAATACAGAAATTATTTGTACATAACCGATATTTTCTGTAACTCAGATTGCACTAAAAATGCATGACCTTATTCTATTTTGAGGTGTAACCTCATCCAATTTTGCAAGATAAATTTACTCAGTTTTACGATGAAACTTAATTCTTGCAGCAAAAATATCAGAAAATGTCCGTGTGGTGTAACTTAATTCAATTTTGCAGCATAACCTTGCTCAGTTTTTTATGGTGCTTCATTCAGTTTCATTGGTGTAACTTCATTTGATTTTACAGTGTAACCTAACTCCGTTCTATGATGGAACTTCATTCAGTTTGTGTGGTGTAACCTCATTCAATTTTGCAGTATAACCTTACTCAGTTTTATGATGGAAATTTATTCAGTTTTTGTGGTGTAACCTCATTCAATTTTGCAGTATAACCTTACTCAGTTTTTTTATGGAACTTCATTCAGTTTGTGTGGTGTAACCTTATTCAATTTTGCAGCATAACCTTACCCAGTTTTTTTTATGGAGCTTCATTCAGTTTGCATGGTGAATTTAGTTTTTTGTGGTTTAAGTTTACTCAGCCTTATAGTGCATAAGTTTCCTCTGTTTTGTACTATAAGCATTACTGTAACATTGAGCTCTCCCAATATACTATAATTTCTACGTAGTTATTGTTAAAAACTTTATAACGTATGCCAATTGTAATTCACAGTTAAAATAATTGCAATTAACTTTTTATTTGTTTTATAAAACAATGAAGACTAACAACTAACTTTATGCATTAAAACGAAATGAGCAAATATAATTAAAAATTTAAGCTCTAGTCTAATACTTAAGACGAATAAAAAAGTAGTTAATTGTTATTTTTAATTTAAATTTACAAAACAATTGAAAATTAATTAGTTGTTAATTGTTACTTCTACAGTTAACAATTAAATAATTGTTACTTGTAATTTTCCACAAATACAATTGTTTAATTGTTAGTTAAATTTAACAAATAGTTCATTGTTAATCTTTAATTGTTCTTGAAATTAATATTTGTCCAGCGTTGTCTGAAACTATGGAATATCAATATAAACTAGCATCATCTCAAATAAACCTATCTGGTCCTGAGTTTCAGTCGGTTTCGAAAACAAATAACCAAACATTTGGATAAAATTCTTTGGTCACGCAATTGCAAAATATACGAAAATATATAGATAAAGAGATCATGATAAATGATTTTATCGTGGTAAAAAATGATTCACGAATGTGTATCTCAGTGAAATTTATATTTTACTAAAACAATTTGCTAACAAGATTGTTTTTCTTTGAATTGTTTTTATTGATTTCTTTTTTGAAAAAAAAAATGAAATGCTGTTCAGGGTTGAAATAAATCTAGTACTTAATGAAAAGGAAATAATGCTTTTCTTTAGTAATAATCTGCAGTAGTTCTCATTTTTAACTGATTTCTAATACTTTATACTTGGATTTTCAGCAAATAGTATTATAAATTATTTTTATTGGTTTAAAATGTGATTTATTTCTAATCTTCTCATAAAACAATCAAACTGATGGTTTATTAATAAGAAAAAAATATACAAAAAAATAATCAAATAGAATAACAATTTTTGGAATAGTAATTGGTTTGTGTATCACGAGGAACTTAACTGATTCAAAAATAATAAAAAAGAACGTTCTTAATGAAAATGAAATTCTCTTTTCAAAAGAGGGTAATTTGTTTTGCATTAAATCTTAAAAGAATTGTTTAAAATCTACATGACAAAACGTAACATATATTTTTTCCCCCTAAGTTTTGAGTTTTGCGTCCTACTTATCATTTTTCATCCCAAGTTTTCTAATAATACCCACTTTTAAAATATTTAAAATAAATTTCAATAAGAACAACCCCAGAAAAAGTTGTTGTAAATCACAACAAACACATGCTTGTTAAATAATAGGCAATTCTTTCAGCGCATCATTATTGAAAATACAATATAAAAATAACGGGCCTGTCGCTAACAGCTGTTTAAATCTTTTCTTTACTGCCTAAATCTTTTTTGTCAGGTGAAGAGCGAATTTATTCTTCTCCCCTCATTTATTTTGAAAAAACCCAGGTACAAAATATTAGTCTATAAATCAAAATAGATATTTTTTTCCTCTTTTTATGCTATACGCTCATAATTTTCGAAGGGTCACTGTGCAAAATGTTTGTTTAGTATTTTTAAAAAGGTGAAACTAATTTAATCTAAGAATAAATCTCGAATAAAAATGTACCAAATTCACAAAATCTTCAATTATATGCTCATGGCAGTATTGCTCCCTTAGCTTGTCCCTGATTTAACAAAAATATATTTTAAAAGATAAATATGTTGGTGTTTAGCGTTTAGTACAATATTCAATGCCTTGGGACTCACTGTAATGATGTTTTGTGTAGCCACAAAAGTGGCAGTAGCCTATTTTTTTCCAACTTAATCTTATTTGTGTAATTTAACACCAAATTCATTTAGCAATAACGTTTCACAAATAAGAACTTAAAAAATATATATTTTTAGTTCTTTATTACTCCTTTTAACAATATACACTTTTCAGTTTTTCAACAAATTAGATTTAATGTTTCATCAATTTTCTTTTTAAATAATGCATCTATAGCAATGCTTTTAATTTATCACTGCATTTATAAATATACTTTTAATTTATCACTGCATTTATAACAATACTTTTATTTTATCAGTGCATTCAAAGCAATACTTTTCATTTATCAATGCAATTATAACAATACTTTTCATTTTTCGATGCATTTATAATAATACTTTTAATTTATCAATGCATTTATTACAAAACTTTGAATTTATTAATGCATTTATAACAATACTTTGAATTTATCAATGCATTTATAACAATACTTTCAATTTATCAATGCATTTATAACAATACTTTTAATTTATCAATGGGCATTTCCACGCGTGACTGTCACTACATCAGAACGATTAAACCAATTTCGTTTGCATAATTCATAATTATTTTATATTTATTTAAAAAAAATATTGTATGTAAGTATACCCCTTAGCATATAGTATTTTTAGCAATCAGTAATTTTTTTAAAAAAAATATTATTTAACTAAAAAATAATAAAAATGTCCTGATGTGACTGACACTACACGAAAGTTCGTAGATTTTTGGCTATCATAAAAATTCGAATTTCTTCTGATTGTGCAGTAATTCAGCATTCTACCACTGCTTATTTTAAGTATAAGGTTTCAGGCTAAATATATTAGCTGCAAAAAAGTATTGAAATACCATAGGAAATAATTTATTGGCATTTTTGTGCGTGACTGACACTACATTGTGAATTGTATCACAGAAATGAAATTTTAAGCAATAGCAACACAACATATGTTAATTATTTTGAGCATGGTAAGTTAAAAATAGCATAAATGGTAAAATTATGGTTAGAAAAAGATACGCAACGTCCCCAATAGTAGGTTTCTGGCAATTTCTTATACTTTAATTTCTTCTCCAAAATGCAGCAAATCAACCAAATCAACATTCTATCATTGCTTATTTTAAGTATAAGGTTTAAAGCTGAATCATTTAATAGCAAAAAAAGTATTGAAATATTATAGGAAATAATTTATTAACACTTTTGTGCGTGACTTACACTGCATTCAACTTGTGACACACTACATCATGTTAATTGTATCACAGAAATGGAAATTTCGGCAATAATAACAAAGCGCATGTAAATAGTGTTGAACATGGTAAGTTAAAAATTGCGTACACGGTAAAAATATAATTAGAAAAAGTTACACAAGGTCCCCTAAAGTTGGTTCCTGGTTGTTCCTTACTTCTTTATGAAATAGCATATTCTAAAAAGCTTTCCTTCTCAGACCACGCAAAAAGACTTCCCGATAGATGCTTCAGTTTTACTGAATAAGCATCTTTACTAAACATTTGCCGAAAAATTTTTTAAGGATAATTTAACTACAAAAAGAAATAAAGCTCTTTTTTAGCATCAAGTTCATTTTCAGAATTTTGTTGAGAGGTATATTTCTTTTTACAACATTTTAATTTGTTTTATAAGCCTTGTAGTATTTTGGGGGACTTAATGAAACATTGGAAGTTGTTTTAAGAAAGTATTTGTTGAATTTTAAAAAAGCGGAGTAATTTTTGAGTGTCAGGGACGGTTGTCAGTTGTCAGAAACGTATAATAGTGATATGTTTGGGCAGATTTCTTATTCAAAGTGAAAAAATCATTGGCAAAATGTGAGTCAAACTTGATAGAAAGTGTGACTTCTTTTATCCCCTCCTCTTTGTTTAACGAAGTCCATCAATTGGTCCTTTACCATGACTGAAGGCAAAGATGACCATTACTTTTGGAAAAGAATTACCTCACAAGGTTAACAAACGGTTGGAGGATTTCAATAGCGGTGGAATACTTATAATTGGAGTGTTATCGGTAAAGTGGTTTGTGCTTTCATTTTCTTTAAATTTTTGTAATTTATCTCCCCCTAAAAACGTCCCCTTTGCTCTCTTTTTTCTTTAAGCTGTTGATATAGCCATCTTAATTCAAAATTATCAACAAATAAGAAATCCTCAAATATTATAGCTAATCTAAAGCATCTAGATCAAAAAGAAGTTTTGACTGACGCTACGTTGTGACTGACACTACAAAGCTACAATGTGTTATAAATAGAGAAAATGCCTTTCATTTTAAAATTAAGAGGTGTGGAATTAGACAGATGCTACTATAGTAAGAAAATATCGTTAAAAGTGAAGTCTTTTTTTAAAAGTTATGGAAACTTTTCTATCTTTTCGTGACTGACACTACAGTCGAAAAGGAGATTTTTATCTTCCTAATTAAATATCTTTTAGTTATAAATACCAATTAATAGTGTGGTTTTAAGGTAGTTCTGATAGTGTAATTTAATAATTTTACCAAAAAATCTGATAAAATTTGTTTCTTACCTTAAAATTCATTTGTTCAAAATGATGAAAAAACACGAGACCATGCTTTCAAAGCAAAGCGGATATTTTGAAGCTGTTGTGTTGCCAAAGATTAAACAATATTGTTGATACAAAAATAATAAAATTCAAACCTTTCTGAAGCAAATATAAAAGTTGCAAGTGTAGAAAAAATTATTTATTTTTGCCGCCGTGGCCTCTTCTGACGTGAAATTACCCCAATGCATTTATAATAATACTTTTCATTTATCAATGCATTGTTAACAATACGTTTATTTTATCAATGCATTTATAATAATACTTTCCATTTATCAATGCATTTATAACAACACTTTTCATTTATCAATGGATTTATAATAATACTTTGAATTTATTAATGCATTTATAACAATACTTTGAATTTATTAATGCATTTATAACAATACTTTGAATTTATCAATGTATTTAAAACAATACTTTCAATTTATCAATGCATTTATTGCAATACTTTGAATTTATTACGGCATTTATAACAACACTTTGAATTTATCAATGCATTTATAACAATACTTTGAATTGATCAATTGTTGGTGGCAAAGCTTTCGCTGGAGCCTGCAGCAAAAAAGGGGCGTCTACCAGATCGGCCGAACCAGATGACCTGATGCCTTATCGAGAATCCCGACCCTTGCCGTTTTCATAAAACTTCCCTTTATGAACTTAAATGATTAAACTATTTAAAAACAAGATGATAGTTTTTACTTTAATATAGAATGAAATTAGCTAAACATTAAGCTTGATTGATATTTATTTATAATTGCAATCATTGTATAGAATCCTAAAGTGAATCAATCTTCAAATAGCAGTTGATGTGTCTTATTATCTCAAACTTTTCAACCTTCAATCATAAATGCATTTATGACTATAATTTTAATTAAACGTCTAGTGGCTCCTTAAATAAATTCATTTAAATCCAAACATTTTTATAGTCTTCTTACACTGTATGTAAAACGATAACAAGTTATTTCCACATTCTTAACACATATATTAACAAACCTTACTCATATCTTCAATAGTCTTACACGTATATTACAATATATAATGGTTATTAAGAATGCAATTATTTTTTTTATCAAACATATGTTTTATGCACATGAAATAATATTTGAAAAACGATATTTTTATGAAAACTTTCTTTCGACACCCGGCAGTTTATTTCAAAATTATTCAGCAAGCTAATACAAACCTTGACGGAAGATCGAGCTTCAAACCTAACATTACATCACGGATTCCCCATAAGATATTCAATTCCTCACCACCCTACGTTTTAGCAAATACTTATAATGACATTCCGAGCTATTTTAAAATTCCCGCCACATATTTCCAAACGATCTTAAAAGAAATAACGGATTGAATCTATCCAAGCATTCACAGCCGGATCTTTTTCGGTAAGGTTATTAAATCATCCATGGCCCATCTTCCATTGTACAAGATATGAAATGGATAATGCTGTCATTGCGCAGCCTACTCCCGTTACATTTTTATAAGCTCCAAAAGCAGCGGGCACAGAGCCAGAGATGACATTATTTCTAACTAAATCACCTTACGTCGGCCAAATACCCGTTTCCAGTTCTCTTATCCTGTTTTTTCTTATTTATTTATAATAGGATTCTGTGTTTTTGAGCTGCTCATAGGCTGAGGAATGGTATTAACGGTTTGGGGACAAAATATCGCGGCCGAAATATCGCGGGCCAAAATATCGCGGCCAAAATATCGCCGGCCGAAATATCGTGCATATTTTGGGCGCACGATATTTCGGCCGGCGATATTTCGGCCGCTTTCGGCCGCGATATTTTGGCCCGCGATATTTCGGCCGCGATATTTTGTCCCATTACCAGTATTAACAGAGTTTTCTGTGTCAGTTTAACATAGACCTAACTTACAGGGGCCGACTCGACAGCCCAACGGGTAGGGAGCCAGCCTTTGGAGCTTCTGGGTTCGGGTTCGAATCCCGGTAAGGCTTGGATGTATGTGTTTGTCTCGAGTATATGCAGAGTACGTTCTCGTTAAATCTGTTGGGTCGATCATAGCGCAGTTTTGCAATAGTGCATTTCTATGGAGATTATTTTCCTCCCCTTCAAGGACATGTCTAAATTGTGGCGGTGGCGCGCGATAGATGGCAGCATATGTCATGTGTGTGTGAGTGTGTGTGTGTTGTGTCTGTCTTTCTTGACGAAGGTTTATAAGCGGGTCTCTGACCAAGCACACAAACCTGAAAATATATGTCTGACAACCAATCAACTTACAGGCTGTCCAAAAGATAATTCCTCCTTCCGAATCCGAATTTAAATTTCTTAACAAATTATATAAGGTATAAATGCGAAATACTCTTATCCAGCTCTCTTTCTCTATTTTTTATTATTCACACATAGATTCTATGTTTTTATGTTAGAGCTTCTCATCGACAGAGGGTATTCTTTAGAATGGTTACGACGAAATATTTTTTGTTAGTTTAACACAGACGTAACTAAAATTGTGTTCCAAAGATTATTCCTCCTTTTCCATAGTTAGAACCTTAGCAACATATATATGCGGTATATTTAATAATACCCTTATTTTTTCAAAATTAATTTGATTAACATCCTTGAAACTATAAATGGATTAACACTATCTAAAAGTTTCGTTTTACAACAATGCTAAAAGGGAATATTAATCGAAATATTTTATACAAGTTTTCGTTAAATGCGTTTTTTACTCCAAATATTATTAGTGTAATACAGAATATGGGTTTAACAGACACAGTACTAAAACTCTTACCAAGTTTTTTTAGTTCTAACTATTGAATTTTTTTTTTACAATAATGTTATAGACTATATTAATCGGTATATTTGATATAAGTCATTGTTAAATTAATTTTTTTATACATTATTTTATAGTCTAACTTAGAATTGTGTCGAACAGGTACAACAATACAATTCTCACCAGCTATTTTTTTAACCTATCAATAACGTTTAATTTAACAATAATTCTAAACGACAATATGAATTGGTTTTATACATTTGATTCTCAAATCTAGTACTTTTTATTCCAAATGATGTTAGTTTAAGTTGTAATTATATTTAACAGCCACAACCAAGTTTTTGTTATAATTACCAAACCTGAAACTTTTAATTACATAATAAAGCTTAATGGCAATATTAATCAGAATTTTTCATCTCAGTCATTGTCAAATTCTTTTTTATACAGAAATATCTGTATGTGCAGTTATCTCACAACAATGTAATTATCACAAGGTACCTAACTTCCTAAATATTGTTGCTGACAAAAATGTTAATTTATTAGATTTTGCTCAAATCATTGTTACAACATTGGTTCATTATTGAATTACAAAATATTTGAGCGTATGTTAGAATCGTATTAAACAAATATAAACAAATAACATTTGTAACGTTTCTCTTAGACAAGGCAAATTATTAGGTCTATGTTACCCAAGTCTTTGTTAAATTTATTTTTCACTCAGAATTCTCTCCTACTGCAAACTACAATCGTGTCTACAGACACAACATTATCCTCATCAACTATTTAATCAACTTTCCCAAAAGTTTCGGTTTACAAAAATGTTAATTGGTATTTTTCAGCTACGTCTTTTTTAAACAAACCGTTTTACGCAAAATTTTCTGAGAGTGCGCTAGAATAGTTTTTACTACACACAAAAATACAATCCTTGCCATAAAAATTTTCTTTTCTTTAACCAACCTAATATTTTTTGTTTATAAAAACGTTAATTGGTATATTTCATCCAAATCATTGGTCAGGTTATGTTACTATTGAATTGCCGTCGCACTAGAGCTACTCGAGGGCTATTGGCAACAGGCGTCTTACTTTAGAACCACAGTCAAGTGACGAGCCGACATCTGAGTAGGGACAAAGCGCAGCCGTTAAGAGCGACATCGTGCACAGACTTTGAAGGATATTTTACTTGCACTCCCTCTACAAGGGGTATTATTCGTCGGACATTTTTGGCTGCCCGGGCCGTTTATCGGTCGGCAGTTATTTTAAAGATGCCCGAGCCTGGTACCTTTCGCATGCTAGGCGAGTGCCTAACCGATTGGGACCCCCAGTCAAGTAACGAGCCGACATCCGATTAGGCACCCAACGCAACCGTTGAGGACGGCATCGTACGCAGCGCTAGGACTTTGAAGGATATTTAATGTGCTCTCCCTTACACGGGGTATTATTCGTCGGACATTTTTGGCTGCATATAATTCGGCAGTTATTTTGGGGATGTCCAGACACGAACCTGGGACCTTTGGCATGCTAGGCGTGTGCCTATCTGACTGAGACCCCCCCCCCCCCCCCCTCCTCCATATCTTTGAAAAATCCATTATTTTACTGAAGAATATATTTTTGTAAGTTAGAATAGTATCTAACCAGACACGAAAACACGATCCTTGCCAGGTTTCTTTTAGACAATTTGCCAGGAAGAGGCTTTTCATCTTAACAGAGTGAAAACTCGCGGAGTCATCTGGGTAAAAGAAAAGGATATCGCGTTATTTATTCTATTGTAGTCGAAAGGACTGTTTTAGAAAAAACAAAAAGGATGATTTGAATAAGAAAAATATATTTGGGAAAGTTTACAGTGCTTTTAAGCTTGGCATTGTGAAATTAGGCTTTATGATCTGTGAGGATTTTGTTATATCAAAGTTTCTTAGGTGAAAACTGAAAGGATTACGAAATTCTTAAAAGTTTCATAATATTATATATATGGTCTTAAAAATTAAAACTATTGCATTATCCTATTGTTTTATCAAGATCATGAATGCTTATAGTTTATGAAAAAATTCTTGCTTTTGTTAAGAGGAAATATTGCAATGTTAAGTATGAAAAAACGCAATGACTCTAGTTTTTCAGAGACAAAAATTGGTTACGTGAAATCAAGAAAGCTGTTTTGAGTTCTGTTTTTAAAAACAGATTAAAATTGAATATAAATGAACATATATGCAAGTATTTTTATGCAACTAAATATTTTAAATGAAATTGTGGATAAAAATAATAAAAGTCGTTGCTATTTATTTAAAAAAAATTAACAGAGTGTAAACTCTTAAAGTAACAAAGAAAAAAAATATTATGATTAACATTCAATTTCGTTAATAATTCTTCTGTAGAAGAGAAAATTAAGAATGATTTGAAAATCTCTTTGATATAATATTGAGGAGTTCATTGGCGTTATATTTGTTTATAATTGGCGTTATATCTTTCTTAATAATTGGCGCTATTTTTGTTATTTCAGTTGGGAAATTGTTCTATTGAACAATGTCTCAACTGCTTAAAATTTTGTTTAATTTAAAACTGTATAACATACACAAATTGTTTACCCCGAAAAAATACTTATGCTGACTTTCCATACCAAAGAATGTGTTTTCTCATATATCATAAGTTGTGCTGAAACAGTAAGAACTGTATTGCGACTAAACTTTCTTGAAGACCCAACACTGATGTATTATTCCGAAATTTAGTTCAGCAATTGATTTTTAATGTTACAGATAAATTTTTTTGGACAATCGCATTTGAATATAATTATCGTTTCTTATCGTGATCTTCCATTGTGTTGGAATAGCAATTTTTTTTTTTTGTTCGCGTGTTATCAACACTATTCCTGCATTGAAATAACACAGAGTTCTGATGTTGCACTTTTGCATAACACTTGTGTTCCACTTCTGCAGTTTGAATGAAAAGTTTTTTCTCACTGTAGGACGTCTGTTGAATGTATTGGAATAATTTCAGGCGATTGGATGTTTTTCGATCGAGTTGTAAATAATGATGTTTATAAAAGTCAAATTTTATTAATTTTAATTATTAGTAAAATTGGCTTAATGTTTTTAAACTGCTGACTGAATTTCTTGAGTTAAACAAATCTAATGAAACTTGTAGTTATTGTCATAAAAGTATTTTTAGGTGTAGTTTAAAAGGTATATTTTTAATTCTACAGTTATAATGTATTAGTTTTGAAATCATGATATTTTAAAAATATTTATTTACAATTTCGGCATTTTTTGACAGTTATGAAATAGTAACAATATCAAAACGAATTTGAAGGCAAATAACATTTTGTCATTCATTATTAAATTTTAACAAATCGTGTTCCCGATTATCAATAAACTACAATCTTCAGAAACTTTTTTTTGTCTTAACTAGAAATTTTTCTGAAAATATAAGGCATCTCTTGTCAATGAAATGTCGCCGATCACATTAAAAACGTTTCCTTTATTTTCAAAGTTATTTAGATAAATGCCACTGACGCACTTGCATCTTGATTTCATAAAATCTCCGTAAATCGAACCGAAAGTGGCCGCGAAAACGCTGTTATGAACGCGAGACGTGGTTAGGGTGAGTGTGTGATATGTGATTAAACATTACCAGGAATCCAAATGTTTGAATTCCACCTACTTCTATTCTATAAGTTGGATAGGTAAGGAAAAATAGTAGAAAATCTGAGAATAATTTACCGTAACTGCCTCATACATTCAGAAATGTTTCTGATCTGTTACTGTGTTCTGTTTCTGTTTTACAAATAATTAAAGTAACAAATCTGATTTTATAAAATTTTTGTTTAAAACCATCTTTGTACTATTTGTAAAAAAATCATTATTATCATTTTTTAAAAGGTATTGTTTTGCAATATATCAATATATCAATGGTCTTAATTCTAACGTAAATAAATTTTATATAAGAGACCATTACAACGCATCCGTGTATCGAGCTTCGGTATTCGGGTTTGTGTGTCGGGAATTGGTTCGATGCACCGAAAGAATATCAATACAAAGCCGCGGCCCAATTTTACAACAACCTAATCTTACCAACGAATAAAAAAACCGCTCCCTACTTTTCAAAACAAGGTACTAAACCGGTCCGAGGATAAAGAATGACATCAGGCAATTGTTGTTCTAATAAATTATGTATTTTTTCTCTTTGTGGTTGCTTTTATCGAAATTGAAGAGTTAGTATCAATTTTGGTTATGTTTCTAGCATTTATATAATATAAAGTAGCCATTCGTAGTTAATTTAGTGCATAAAAAACTACAACCATTATGGTAAATACTTCAATACATTTGTGTTGATGCTTCAGCAAGAAGTCTTAAGTGTAGTTCCCCGTCATTTTTTTTGTGCGTACACTGTTGAAAATAATAGTTCAAGGTTGAACCACAATTCGGTTTAAATTTGCTGTAACCATGATTTGGTAGACTATCGAACCATAGAACAGTATTTTCAAATTGCGTAACTATGGTGAGAGGTTGAACCATATGCGGGATTTCCCCAACGCGTAACTATAGTGAAGGGTTGAACCATAAAAAGGTTATCCCAATTCATTACAATAGTGAAAGTTTAAAAATAAAAGTATTTCTTAAGCTAACGCCGTCGCGACTTCGGACCCCTCAAATTTAACGAGCACGTCTCTCTCAGTGTACTCGGGCCCATCCGTGACGAATTGAGGATTTTTCTACGATTTCCAGTAAAGAGATCCGATTTATACGATGACTGGCAGTTGGTGGGATTCGATCCCCCGCTGGATGGTTGAATCTCTAGGCAGATGCCTTAACCTCTCGGCCACGGACTGGCCAGTTCTCAAGCAGATGTAGTACTACTCATGGTGCCAAGTTTGAGTAAACAGTTAAATTGTCGGTTGCAGTAAGAAGAAGTTGAACCGAAATTTCATGCAATTGGAGTAGAAGTCGAACCAATTTTTTCGTGAAAGCTGGTCTATTTCCAGAATATGACATTTGGTAGAACCATTTTATAGTGTATCTGCCAGAAGCTCTTAATTTTTCACCAATATTTGGTTCAACGATAAACTGAAATTTTTAACAGTGCATTGAATTAACAAACAAACTCTATCATGTTTGTTTTGTAATTAATAGTCCATTTTGAAATTTTTAATGAAAAAAAGTGTTATGCATTTACCACTGTAAAACCTTTTGAAAGACTTTCGAAGTCTGCAACTGTTCAAATCAACTGTTTCGGTATTGGTATTTTTGGAACCAATGGAAATTCCAATTTTTTTATTAAAAGGATTAGTTAAGAAAAATAGTAAACTAAAGTTGTAAAGTAAATTCCGCGTACGTGTACCTCTGAAGCAAAGGGGTAAAAACACAATTACTAAAAGTATTTCAAGTCAGTTTAAGTTAAAATTAAGTATTGAGACCGTACAATGCCAAGATGAACTTTTATATTGACAAAAGTAACTTTATGGCAACTCAAATCCATATTTAAAGGAAATCTGGATTTCCTTCCACACAAAATAAATTGAAATCTACTCTTTTTCCGTCCAAAAGTTGTAATGGAAAGCCTGAAATTCTTAAAGTATTAAGCAGAAACAAGATTCTAAAAGAAGATATTTGTTTTATGCAAAATGGCCGCTTGGCTGTTTTCTTTTAGACAGATGCTTCCTTACCCAAACTGAATATTTAAATAATCACGAGAAAACAAACATTGGCCGACAGATCAAGTCTTCCCTTGGAACAAGTGTCCCGAATCTTTCGATGCAGGTTGTTCAAAAGGTTCAAATCAAAGTTGTTTTTTTAATTAGCAATTAAAAAAACCTCAAAGTTAATGGTTCAATTTTTATGGCTATTGACAATGCAAAGTCCAAAAAAAATAGCAGGTGAAACTTATTGATTTCTCACATTAAAAAAAAGTGAAACGTTGTAGAAAAGTTAGTTAAATCTAAAAAGTCTGAAGTTTTTTGGGATTGATGAAAAAAAATATGGAAAAGTGTTAATAAATTTGAATAAGCTGCAGATCATTGCAATTGTTAAAGATTTTTTTAAAGTATTTTAATGTTTATAAAAATACTTAGGTACTTACATCTCCCATATTATAACAATATTTAAAAGTTTAATGTCAATCAAATTATTTTAAATAAAATGCAAGTTATAAATTTTAAAAGCAACGCAAAATAATAAAAAAAAATCTATTGTTTTTTTAGCATCTTTAAAATGTGACACTTTGAAGCTTTGACATAAAAAATTATATTTGTTAAATATGTCTATATATCAAAAATAATTATAAATATTTTATTATAATTAAAATTGACAATGGGTGCAAAAATTGCATTGTACCAAGCTCAAGCAGCTTTTGAACCTAAGGTCATTCTGTGAAATTTAATTTCAACTGATTAGTGAATAAAAATTAAACATAGAAATTTGGCTTTTATCAATCAGTATGGATTTATTAATTAATAATAAACGAATTATTAACGAATTAAAAGTTGTTGTTTTTTTAAATTATTGTTTTGGAAAACCAATTTTTCTACCACACAATTCTCATGTTTTGACACACCATTTACTAAACTTGACTTCTTACAGTCGAAAATGACATTTTAAAAACGATTCACTAAAATCCAAACAAAACCATCAGAATTGCTTTAATAACTAATAAAAAAAGAAATATTAACGAATTACAAGTATTTTCTATAAATTATTTTTTTAATAACGTGACCATTTTTTCTAGACGAATCCTATTTTTTGGCATACCATTTACTCCACTTGACTTTTTACAGTCAAAAACGACTTTTTAAAAACGAATCACTAAAAATCCAAACTAAATTATCAGTATTATTTTATTAAATAATATCCAACTAACTATTAACTAATTACAAGTATTTTTTTTAGCAACACGACTATTTTTTTCTACGAATCTTTTTTGACTCATTTTTTGACACATCATTTACTGCCCTTGACTTGTTACAATCGAAAACGACGGCATCAATTTAAGAACTAATAAACAATAAAGTGTTAACAAATTACACGTATTTTTAATAAATATTTCTTTTTTAAGCAGCAAGTCCTTTTTGTTTCTACGAATCCTCGTTCCTTGACATACCATTTGACTTCTTACAATCGAAAATGACTTTTTAAAAACGAATCACAGAAAAAAAAACCAAACAGAAATGCCCCCGAAATAGAAATCATCCCCCATCTCTTTGTGCTCCTTAACGATGCAATGGAATAAGGATTCAAAGATCCAAACACAGAAAACTGGACTACCATTTACTCTATCTGACTTCCTACAATCGAAAATAATTAGTCTTGTATAATGAGTATTATAAACAAATATACGGTATTAATTTCGAAAGTAACAAACAATGAAGTATTAACGAATTACACTTATTTTTTTAGCAACAATTCATTTTTTTAGCAACATATTCATTTTTCTTTCTACGAATCCTCATTCTTTGACATACCATTTGACTTCTTGCAATCGAAAATGACTTTTTAAAAACGAATGACAGAAAAAAAAAAACCAAACAGAAATGCCCCCGAAATAGAAATCATCCCCCATCTCTTTGTGCTTCTTAACGATGCAATGGAATAAGGATTCAAAGCTCCAAACACGGAAAACTCGTTACAATCGAAAACGACAGTGTTAATTTAGGAACTAATAAACAATTAAGTCTTAACGAATTACAGTATTTTTTAATAAATATTTCGTTTTTTTAGCAACCCGTCCATTTTTGTTTCTACGAATCCTCATTCCTTGACATACCATTTGACTTCTTACAATCGAAAATGACTTTTTAAAAACGAATCACAGAAAAAAAAAAAAACAGAAATGCCCCCGAAATAGAAATCATCCCCCATCTCTTTGTGCTCCTTAACGATGCAATGGAATAAGGATTCAAAGATCCAAACACGGAAAACTGGACTACCATTTACTCTATCTGACTTCCTACAATCGAAAATAATTAGTATTGTATGATGAGTATTATAAACAAATATACGGTATTAATTTCGAAAGTAACAAACAATGAAGTATTAACGAATTACACTTATTTTTTTATAATTTTTTTTAGCAACCCATTCATTTTTGTTTCTACGAATCCTCATTCCTTGACATACCATTTGACTTCTTACAATCGAAAATGACTTTTTAAAAACGAATCACAGGGGAAAAAAAAGAGAAATGCCCCCGAAATAGAAATCATCCCCTATCTCTTTGTGCTCCTTAACGATGCAATGGAATAAGGATTCAAAGACCACAGAATGGACTACCACCATTTCCTATCTGACTTCCTACAATCGAAAATAAAAGTGTTTTGTATAATGAGTAATATAAATTATAAACTAATATACGGTATTAATTTCGAAAGTAACAAACAATGAAGTATTAACGAATTACACTTATTTTTTTTAATATTTTTTTAGCAGCCCGTTTATTTTTGTTCCTACGCGAATCCTCATTTTTCTGACATACCATTTGACTTCTTACAATCGAAAATGACTTTTTAAAAACGAATCACAGAAAAAAAAAAAACAGAAATGCCCCTGAAATAGAAATCATCCCCCATCTCTTTGTGCTCCTTAACGATGCAATGGAATAAGGATTCAAAGATCCAAACACGGAAAACTGGACTAAAAAAAATCTCCATACATCTTCCTCTATCATTTCGGCCCCGAATTTGTCCGCTCTGGGAAGTTCTCCAACAAAAGGAGTTTTAAAGTATCTGCTATTTTCGGAGAATGCTTGTTATCTGTTCTTGTAAGATTTTCTATTTACTAATTGTGATTTTCTAATCTATAATAATAAAAGAAAGAGTCTGTCTGTGTGTATGTCTGTGGATCGCAAAAGACCTACTTAGACTGCTCTAAAAAATTCGAAATTTTTAATATTGATTCCTTTTAATACCTACTTGTGCACCTGAAGCTTAGTTTATCATATTTGATTGTGATTTTTAATAAATGTAATTAGTTTTAAAATATACGTCATCCACGTGGGATTGCGGGACCATAACAGGGCTTGAAAATACATGGACCGGGCCGAAACGGGGACTTGACGCCATCCTCTATTAGTTTGATTGATTGAGTTTGGTTGAGATATGCGCTCGCCCTAAGGGTGCTTCATCCTCTATTAGTGTTTCTTTTTTAAGTGTGAATGCGCCAACACGAATTTAATTTTGTTTTGATTTTAAATGTATTTTCACAAGTAAGCATGCTTCTAAAAGGAAGCAATGCGAAGTTAACGGGTTCCCAGTAAGGCGGGACCATACTGCTAGTTACCTAATATGAAATACCGGGTGGTTATATAATAACGCTGGTTATTCGGAGGATGTCTGTAGTTCGAATGAATAATCCGAATGAAAAAAAAATCGAGACACATACCAATCAAGAAGGAGAAAAAAGAATGGAATCATAGAAAACAAACTCGTCTCTTGACCAGGGCTCTAAATTACGAGGCGTAAATTGATGTGTTGGTCGTAATTGGCCATAATTGGCTGCGCCTCGTAATTTAGAGCCTTGGTCAAGAGACGATTTTTTTATATACCATTCTTTTTCGAAAAAAAAAAAAACAAATTCGTCTCTTGACCAGGGTTCTAATATACGAGGCATAATTAGTTGTGTTGGCGGTTATTGGCCATAATTGACTACGCCTCGTAATTTAGAACCCTGGTCAAGAGAAGAGTTTGTTTTTGATGATTACTCTTTTTATCATTATTTTTAATGAATCTATCTTTTTTTATAATTCCATTCTTTTCTCCCCTTCCTGATTAATAAGTGTCTCAATGTTTGTGGCATTTGGATTATTCATTCAAGCTACAGACCACTCCGAATAGGGAGCGTTATTTTATAATCACCCTGTATAAGGTAATGAAATGCATTGCGAGCTATTCGAAAATCTAAAATTGACATTTGTGTTTTCTACATGTTATGGTAATTCTCAAAATAATAATAATAATAATAAATTTTGAATATTGATCTGTCTGTCTGAAACCACTCTAAAGCTAAAAGAGTTACGAATTTCAAACTTGATACATGATTTTCCAGTACCTGCCAGACCTCACAATGAGGTTTTCGAAAAAAATAGTGCATTTGTGAAGAATTTTTGTCTTCGAACTTTTTTGCTGTGTAAGTAATTGAAATTACTTTATAAGATATATACTTACATCGAAATACAGATTGATTCATTGGGTGTTTTCTAAATATCGTATAGCATTATATACACCAAGTTTTTGTAGTTTTGATTAAATTAAATTTATTCTATTGGCTATTGGCCTACTGGCGGTTAAGTTGAAAGGCCGAAATCTAATGATTTAATAAGTGCTATATTTTTTAAAGTTTAGAATCTAGATAAATACATATTGATCACACAGTCTAATTATAAACGCCTAAGAATCACAAACTTTAAATCGGTTTTTTCTCAGTTGTAGATATAGTGCAATCAGTTTCTCCAACAGTAGCCTTGGGCAAAATTCCTCACATAATTTGCAGATTCACTGTCACCGGCAGGCAATTTCACTGTCACAGGAAGGTTAATTTTAATTATTGTCGCACAAGAGCTACACGAGGGCTAATAGTGACGGGCAGCGTAGTTAAAGACCACATTCAAGGGAGAGAGGAGGGAGGAAATGGTTTAAGGCGTTTATTCTATTACACGACGAAATAATACGATATTACGATATTTTTCACTCTCATACTCCGTTCAAACCCTATCTTGACTTTATTCAAGCCTTGTCTCACTGATAATTTGTTTAGTTAGCATTTAGCTCTCTTTTGTAGCTTTGCACACAAAAATCAGCTATAATTATTATGGAAGTTTCTTAATTTTCAGGAACCCGCGAGAAATACCACGACATTAAGATATTTTCCCCTTCCATACTCCATTCAAACCCTGTCTTGATTATATTCAAGCCGTGGATCACTGATAATTGGTTTAGTTAGATTTCTTGTCAACTTATAGTTCTTGTTGGAAAATCCTAACAGTGTTTTTTCCTGAACACGCGAGAAATACCACGGCATTCCTATATTTGTCAGTCTTCTACTCCATTCAAAACCTATCTTGAATATATTCAAGCCTTGGCTCACTAGTTTGCTTTCTTATCCAATCTTTGTATCCAAAAATCACTTATAGTTCTTATTGGAGTATCCTATCAGTGTTTATTCAGGAACACGCGAGAAATACCACGACATTCTAATATTTTTCACTCCCATACTCCATTCAAACCCTGTCTTGACTATATTCAAGCCTTGGCCTGTGTCCAGGCTGGCTGTGGGGCCAGGAGACCCATCCATTTATCTCCCTAAGAGTAGGTCAGTCTCATTAGCGAAAGGGAAACATTTCTTTCCAGGGAAATTGAACAAAAGGGGAAAAGAGTTATGGCCATGGTTTTCAATGGACGCTTGGCGGTGTTTTTCTAATGAGAGGATATACTAGATATATATGGAGTAAATATTAAGAAGGAATATGTAGTCAAGATCTTAAGCTATTTTTAAATAGGTATAAATGAAAATGTAACTTTATCCGACTGATATTGATGGTTTTGTATTATTTTGTTTTAACCGCTTTCCACCAATTAAATATTTTTTTTAAATTCTAGCTTTCTGGAAGTCCAGATATTTTAAAATGAAATATAGTAGGTAATTTGAAGAAGATGTATTTTCTAAGCGTATATTTGATTTATATTTTAACTAGTTTTAATTAGTATAAATATAAAGTAACTTCATAAGATTATACTATTGATGATTTTCCTTTTTCAAAATCAATTTTTCAACAATTTAAAGAGGTTTGGTAAGGTTTTAGTTACATATTGAGTAAATATTAAGGAGAAATATTTTGCACATATATAAGTGCAATTTTGCTTTTATTTAAGTCATTAAGTAAGTTTTATTAGGTTGTTTTCAAAAAGACATAAATGAACATGTAACTTTGTCTTACTGATATTAATGGTTTCGTATTATTTTGTTCAAACCATTTCCCACCATTCAAAGAATTCTCTTATTCTAAGCTTTCTGGAAATAAAAAAAGTTTTAAAATTAAATATAGTGGGTAATATGAATAAGAGTCATTTTATAGGCATATGTTTGATTTAAATTTAAACTATTTTTAATATAGTTTAGATATTTTTGAATGTGTCGTAGGAACCAAGGATACTTCACCAAATTTTTGTTTCGTAATTATAAATTTAATTAAATATTATTTATAAGAGTTTACGTATTTTATTTACTTATAATTCAGCACTATACGATTGCAAAGTATTAACTGTAAAGTTTAAAAGAGTAACATAACCAAAATTTTAATCATGTAAGATATAAGGATACTTGACCTAATTCAGACATTTGGGAACATAATTTATAATTAGATCATAAAATTTTGTTATACCTTCAACAAGAGAAAGTAAAGTTCTTGTTTTGTTTGAAATAAGTAGTACTGTAAAGGTGATTGACTTCTGGTTTCCTTAAAAACATTTCAGAAGATATACTCATAAACCTCACAACCAAAATTTACCAGCTGCTGAATTCTTTATGTCTTCTTATAAAACTTTTTATTTTTATTTTCACAACTGAGTCGTAAAAATGGTATCCGTAGTGAATCAATAAAGCCATAACTCTTTAATAGGTAACCAGTTGATCATTTGTTTTTCACTAAAAACTTACTTTGCGTTTATATGAAGAAACAAAATAAAGTTCGTGAGCACCCTGGACATTTCTAACAAACACTCTTAAAAGATTTTCTTGGGGTACCAAACTTTTTGGCTATTGTATAATATAGCAAATCCACCCAATAACTTTTTCTGAAGCTGTTTCAAAATACCTTTGATGCAAGAGCCACTCTGAAGTTAACATTTTCGTTTTTATTTATATTTTATGCCATCTATAATAACGTAAAATAGTCAATAAAATTTATGAATGCATTTGAATCGTCATAATAATAATTTGTCAAGTTTCCCCAGGTAATTTGGGTCAAGTATCTATCTCCAACTGCATTTTGTCAAATAAAATAACCTTCAAATATGACCATTTTAAAGAAAAATAATTGGCACTATTATATACAATCTGTTAAATTACGGAAAATATTTTACGAAAGAGTTTATAGCAAAAAAAATATATATACTTTTTCAGCTTAAAAATATATATTTTTCTAATAATTAAAAACGAATACTATGTTTTTATTGTTAATTTCTATGTAATCAGCTAAGTGAAAGAGTAGAGTTAATGCTACTTCGAATAGCGTTTTTTTTTAATTATGAGAAAAAGTATTTTAGTCGATTATCCTTATAGTTAAGTATTACTAGTTCCTCCTATAAATCATATATTAGCTTAACAAAGCAAACTTTTCGATCAGTATTAATTGTATTGTGTTATTTATTTCAAAGTAAGTTCTAACGATATCAATAAATTTAAGGCATTCCAGTTTTATAAAGTCAAAAGTAATTTACTTTATCCCATCGAAACTGTCGCTTTAATATCAACTTCAACAAATGGGAAAAGTTATGAAGGAAAATATAAATAATTGATTTATATTGCCTGTAATAAAATTTCTTTATGTAAATAAGCCATTCAATGTTAGTTTTTCATAACATTTTTATTTATAAAAGGAAGTATTATTGTAGAAGTAAGTATTTTTTGGCACTAGTTTTGAAGTACATTCATTTATGCAAGTACATTTTAATAACTGAATTAGTTTAAGTTTCCAATTAAAAAAAATCTAACACATATTCATTGGAATAGTCCTTAACCTAATTCGAATCCGTTAAACAAATATAAGATTTTGAAAACTAATTTTCTCTATGTGTTGTTTAATTATTTGTAATGCAAAATTCAACCTTTTATTATTTTAACTCTAAATGTAAGGTTGATAACCATAGGTCGATCCTTTTTTTGCCAAGACGAATTAAAAAGAGTACTTTAACGTGTCTGTAAAATTGAACAAAAGTTTACAATCCAATATTTCTATTATTTTTAGTATCTATACTTTGCAGAATAGTTTTCTTTGCCCCTTGGTTCTCGCTTAAGTTAAAAGTACGGGGTGAGGTTTACATTTTCCGTTCTCGTTCTCTTGGTATTTCCAAGATAGAGTGTTCCATAGTAACACGTCAATAATATTAAAGTTAACTAAAATTTACCAATTAAAATGAAAATGGGTAGCATTTTCAGTTGTGTAACGTGTTAATAAAATTAAATTCAATTAAATTTTATTTAAAATTGCCAACATTTTAAAGTAACGATTTCTTATTTTAAGCTAAAAACATAAGACAAATATTTTTCATATACATTTACATGTTTTTTTTTATAATTTTCTGGGCTTTAAAATAAGCACTTTTGTTACCGAAAATTATCCGTTCTCTCAGGGGTCAATGAGGGTTTTCGTCTGAATATGTTCGAAAAATAATGTAAATTAAAAATTATTGACACATATATTATTGTTGCTGACTATATAAATAACTAACAAACTTTCTTTCGACCTAACTTGGACAATTATCATCTCAGACAACTGACTGAAACTTGAAATGACTTTAACTAATAAATTATCAACCCAAAACTACATAAACCAATATTGACGTTGCATCATTAGCTTTATAAATATGTGCTTTAAAAATATGACTTTAGAATCCCACTAGCAATATTTCAAACTAAATTGACTTCAAAACATTTACTTAAATTCTCTTAGTCAGCAAAAATGGATTTAGGCGATATTTTTCGTATAAAATGATATTTTTGGTTAAACTTCAAAGAAGACAAAGTAGGTTTTCATCCTTTATATTTTTCTTTCCGGCCTCTTTTTCCGTTTATCTGAAGAGCGCTGAGACA
Source organism: Hylyphantes graminicola (assembly GCA_023701765.1). Taxonomy (NCBI): domain Eukaryota; kingdom Metazoa; phylum Arthropoda; class Arachnida; order Araneae; family Linyphiidae; genus Hylyphantes; species Hylyphantes graminicola. Next base: position 21,170,553 of record CM043111.1, read on the forward strand.
AAAAAAAATCTTTTAGGATTTCCGTTAGAAAAAATCAACACATTCAAAGGAAAAATTTTGAGAAGATGGTAGAGAGAAGATACTTATGATTTTTTTAATAAAAGAAGTTGCTGTTTGTTTTAGTTCTTCTACTTCTTTTTTAGAAAATATTTTTTTTAATGTTTGTTGTCTAAACTTAAATTTTCTAATAAATTTGTCATATTTAGTAATATTAATAAGCATTTTTTTCTAAAATGATTTCGAATTTAATTAATATAGGCTTCTTCTTAATCGGAATCAGATAAATCGGATTTCCGCTTTAACCGGCAGAGTTTTTTAGCCTTAAAATGCAGAAATTAACCAAAAATGACTGTTTCGTTACTGTTCCGCTTTGCGGCTGTCATATGATGCGTAAAATGTCATATGATGTGTAAAATGCCTGTCATATGATGCTGATTTAAAAATTGAAATTATGTGGCAAGTTTAAGATTTTCTAAACTTTAACTAAAAAAATTACTGATTTTTAAATGATTTGCAATTTTTAATGCTCCTGTACAATGTAATTTATAATACGCATGAATAAAGAAATGAATATTACTAACTCGAAGGAAATAATCTGTTAATGTACTTATTTGAATAAAATGATCGGTTAATATATTAAAATAACAAAATAGTAAAAAAACTATCTTGTTCTCTTGTGAATCATAAGTAGATAGTGACACTATATTCTTTAATATTATATATTTTACTCAACACCAATTGTATTACAAATTACTTGCATAATCATTTTAATTATAAAAATGTATTTAAATACGATTGAATAAAGAAATTCATATTACTTTTTCGAAAGAAAGAATCTGTTAATGTAATTATTTGAATAAAATAATCGGTTAATATATTGAAGTAACAAAAAGTAAAAAAAAAACACTATCTTGTTCCATTACGCTTCCTAAATAGATAGTAGTATTAAAGAATATAGTGTCACTATATATTCTACTCAACACGAATGTATTGCAAAATATTTGCATTATCTTTTTAATTATGAAAATGTATTTAAATACGAATAAATAAAGAAATGCATATTACTTACTCGAAATAAATAATCTGCTAATGCACTTATTTGAATAAAATGATCGGTTAATATATTAAAATAACAAAATAGTAAAAATATAGTTTGTTCTCTTGTGAATCATAAATAGTTAGTGACACTATATTTATTTAATATTATATATTCAACTCAACACAAATTGTATTGCAAATTATTTGCATAATCATTTTAATTGTAAAAAAAATGTATTTAAATACGATTGAATAAAGAATAGCATATTACTTACTAAGGATGTACTTATTTGAATAAAATGATCGGTTAATATATTAAAATAACAAAACAGTAAAAAAACACAATCTTATTCCCTTGTGCATCATAAGTAGATAGTAATGTTTTTTTTTTTCATCGACAGAATACATATTCATAAAACAGATTCCAGTATCTATGAATAAATATTTCGTCGGGGTTAGTACCTTTGCTATTTGACCCAGGAGTCTTATAAACCGAGACTGCGCTTGTAAATTATTCATTTTGTATCTCGTTTGATCTTCAAAAGAAAACTCGGAAGATTGCGGTGGTTCTGCAGACATAATCGAATAGATGTAAGGTTTTCGAAACGGATTTTAGAAAATAAAATTAATTAATCTTCTACATTAAAAGATAACATGAAACTCGGTGAATATTTTAATAAGGTAAAATATATTAAATGTGCATAAGGATTTTAACAAAAAAAAAACCTATGAAACCCGATGCAGTTATTTTTATTATTATAATTTGTAATCGTAAAATTCGGTATCCAGGTAAATACCTTTGTACCTCATTTTGTTTTTGTAATTTTGATTAATGTATTTGCCTGGAAGTTCACATTTGTATGGATAGTTAAATTAAATGAATTTCTTTTTAAACGAAAGCTTGTTTAAGATTAAAAATTAAAAATCGTTTTGAAAGAACCGTTAATAGATTTTTTTTTAGTTTTATCCATTTTTATTACAGATGAAATTTACACCAAAGAAACGAACTATAAACCTTCTATACCGACTATAAACCTTCGTTAAGTAGGACAGACGCAACACGCACGCATAGACACATAAGTGACAGATGCTGTCATCTATCGTCACCTCCGCAATTTTGAAATGTCCCTGACGAAGAGGGAAATAGTCTCCAGGGACCTTTGACACGTGGGAAACTGCGCAATGACGGCCCATTGGACATTCGGACCCGCAGAAATAGTGAGCACTAAATCCGCATATTCTCGGTGGGTCTTCAGTTTTATCTTGTCTCGATTGCGGAACCATCCGATTCCGAAGGCCTTAACCACTAGGCTACCAATGCCCCCTCATTTGTCTGGGGTTCTAAATTGTGACACCCGTCATTTATATACTGTCATCGTTGCTTCATAAACCAGTTGACATCCAGTCGAGGCTATTTTCCAATATAAGGGCAGGTAGATAACTTGGCCCATTCTATGGAAAAACTAATTCGACTAGGATCCTCCACTAAATTTTCACCTTACCATAATATTCTCAATTATTTAATTATATATAAACCATGTATTTTCATTGTCCCAATTTCCAATTTTTTAACGATAAAATTCAAAGAAACAAGACGGCATTCAAGGAAATGTAGTTAGTTAAAATTTTAGATTCAAACAAAAAATATAAGGAAAAAAAGAAAGAAACTGCACCTGAGCCTTGTATTGAATAGTAACACGAAAACCTTTCAGTGTTTCCAATTTAAATTAGTTTTGAAAACTTTTGCCATTGAAAGCTATGTGTTTTAATAGAATGAATAAAAAAATCTAACTCACAGAAGGAATTTATTTAGTTTTAATTGTGCAAAAAATTTCATTATATTCTTAATTACCTAATTATATACAAAAATTTGTTATATTCATAATAACCTAAGTGTATTAAAAATTGTGTTACATTCTTAATTACTTAATTCTGTGCAAGATTGTATTATGTCTTAATTACTTAATTATATACAAAAATGTATTTGGATTTTCCCGATTCCCAATTTTTCGAAACATAAAGTAACAAAGAAAAGTAGGGCTCGAAAAAATTTATTTGTTTAGCATTTCAAATTTTAACTAAATGACCAGGAACAAGGAAATGCACCTGAGCATTCTATTGAATAGTACACAAAACGACTTTTCAGTGTATTAGTTTTGAAAACTTTCGCATTTGTAAATGAAGCACATTGAAATTGAATTAATAAAAATCGACTACAGAGAAGATTTTTTTATTGTTGTTTGTGTTATTATTTATTATTTTATATTATTATATTATATTATTACTTTATTTTATTATTATTATTATTATTACTATTTATTATTATTATTATTATTATTATATATTTATTATTATTTTATTATTATATATTATTATTATAATTATAATTATTATTATAATTATTATAATTATATTATTATTATTACTAACTCCATTCATTATTATCATTATTATTTTATATTTTTTATATTTAATATTTATATTATATTATTAATATATTATTATTATTAATTTTAATTAATTAATTAATATATATTTTTATTATTTATTATTTTATTTTATATTATTATTAATATTATTATTATATTATATATTATATTATCATTATTATTACACAAATAAACAAAATGAATAAAACAATCCAGTCTTTTTAAGAAAAATAAAATTTTTTTTTTAATATTTGGTGTCGAAAAATTTCTAATAATTCCACCATATTTACTAGAAATTTGAAATACGTATAAAAAATTATTAATAATAATTTTTTATACGTATTTCAAATTTCCAATTAAATTACAGTAGGCTTTCTCTTAACTGCATCTGAACATTGCATAGAACAGAAACAAGAAAATTCCCGTCTATCAAATTAGTTTTGAAAACTAGATTTTTAATCTAATGAAAAAACTTACAGAAGAATTTCTTCATCTTTTTTTTCAAATAAAAATGAAATTCAAGTATACCAGTCTTTCTTTAAACATTTTTTAAAAAATATTTAGTGTCTGAAAGTTACATTTCTTAACAGATCCGCTTATTCAGCAAGATTATTAGTATTTTTTTTTCTAAATTAAATTAAAATTTCCAATTTAATTACAGTGCGTTTCCCCTTAACTGCACCTGAACATTTTATTGAATAAAACAAGAAAAAATTCTTGAGTATCAAATTAGCTTTGAAAACTAGATACTCTAATTAAACGAAAAAATACAAAAGAATTTCTTTATCTGTCTTTCACAAATAAAAAAAACGAAAATCCAGTAAACGGCTTCTTAGTTACAAACTTCCCTCCCCCCCTTTGTGTGTAACCTCGCTTTTCGAACCATTGATCCTGTATCGGTCTAAAATTCTACTTTTACTGACCCAGTTCCAGTTCTTAAAAAGAACTCTATCTGATATCGATCAAAAAAGAATGTGTATTCTCTTTTTTTCGAACAACAGAAAGTAGCAAAAGATTTCTGAAAAGTTTCTTTCTTTTTTTTTTTTTTTCAATTCGATATCTGCTACACACCTCCACTCCGCTGGGACAACTTTTGTGGCTTTCTTGGAGTGCTTAAAAGAAATTATCTTCCGACGTATTAAGTAACGACATCTCAAAAAGTTGCAAAACGTGATTCGAATGTTCTATATGTATTTTCGCCTGAAGAAAATTTTTATGAGGAAAATTGAACAATCGTAAATCGTACTGTTATTCTATGGAAAACATTCGCAAGGTCAATTACCGCAACAATTTACTAATTTTATGTGACTAGTTTCTTCTATACTTGGAATAAAAAAGAAAAAAACTAAAAAAAAAAATTAAATTTGTTTTTGTGAAAAAATATTTATAATTTTTTTTTAATATTTTTTAAAAGTTAGTAAAAATTGGAGTATTAATTTAATTTTAATTTTAAAAAAAATAAAAAAAAATAATAATACGTGAAACAAAAAACAAAAATTAATTTAGCTTTTTAGTCCCTTTCGTTCTTTACAATGATACAAGAAACTAGTAACCATTTAAAAAAAATTGCGGTAATAGAATTTGCGGAATATTCTCCATAGGAATAACATTACGATTTTCAAGATGTGAAATCCCAAGGGAGTCAACTTAAGTCTTAATAAGGTGACGGAGAAGCATAAAAATAGATTTAATTCAAGTCGAATATTAAATCAAATATTTAAATCGGAGCATTTTTGTCTAAACCTTTTTATAGTTTTGATTTTAAATATAGTCTTTTAGCGATTATAAATAATTAAAAAGAATTATGAAAATTTGTTTTGAGGTTAAATATTTAGGAAATTATTTAACTTTTTCAAAAAACAGAAATCGTAATATCGTTTCAAAAGATACTGTAGTACATTTATTATTCTTTATATAAAATGACTAACAAAATCTTATAATACGCATAAACGAATTTGTAATTTAATCAATTATTCTGGTAAAATCCAAAATTACCTCTGTGGACAACTTCTTTGGCTTTCTTTGAGTGCTTAAAAGAAATTATCTTCCGACGTATTAAGTAACGACATCTCAAAAAGTTGCAAAACGTGATTCGAATGTTCTATATGTATTTTCGCCTGAAGAAATCTTTTAGTCTTAATAAGGTGACAGCTGAGAATAAAAAAAATAGATTTAATTCAAGTCGAATATTAAATCAAATATTTAAATTGAAGCATTTTTGTCTAAAGCATTTTTTTTAGTTTTGATTTTAGATGAAGTCTTTCAGCACACGTAATAACTTAAATAGTCAATTGAAGAGCTTAGTGGAAGAACGTGCTAAGTGACAAAAAGGTGAAAACGAGAAAATGAGCTTTATTTTTTTTAGTTTGCACTCAGATCTGTTAAAGATGGCACTTTCAAACTATAAATTATGTACTTCACTTAAACTTTGCAAAAAAGGAGAAATTTGTCATCATTGAAGAAGTTAGTAATCTGATCATTGACACAAAATCTCATTTTTTTTTTCAAAAGTGTCACTTAGCACGTTCTTCCACTAAGCTCATCAATTAAGAAAATTTTTTTAAGTGCAACATTTAAAAAATTCTTTAACGATTTCAGAAAACAAAAATCGTAATGTAAAAAATAGCACTGAAGGAAATTCATTAATATTGATTTAAAACGAATACTAAATTTATTGTGATCATATCTGAGAACTAAGTTAGTTAAATTTGTAATTTTATTCATTAATCTGGCAAATTAAAAAAAATACTTCTTTTATAAAAATATATATATTATCTAATTTTACATAAATTTATCATGAAACTTCAAACAGGGTAAGTACATCCCTAGAGGTTAATTTTGACAAAATATTTAAAAATATTTTCGAGTTAATAACATTTTACTATATACATTCCTTTAAAAAAAGTGTTTCCTTTTCCCATTAATTACAACTCTGTCTTGACCGATGAGTCAGAAAAAAATGTTTAAAAACAGTACCACAGTTTTATACTTGGATTAAAGTGACAGGTTTACCTCAATCGACTAAAATAAAAAATGATTATAAAAAAGTTATTAATTTTCAGATTAAGTAAAATAACATTTTATTTAAATATAACGAATATAACATAAAGTTGGAAAGATTTATGTAAAATTTAGTATTTTTTCTAACCTAATTTGATGCCTGCGACTCACCTTAGTATACCCTAGGGTCTCATTACATGTAGGAAAACTTCACTCTTTTTGGTAAAAAAAGAATTTAAATATAGCTAAATATAAAAAGTATTCAAGCTAACGAGAAGGTTACTTCGTACGTTTCATGTACTAAAATATCAAAATAGAAAGGAGCCTAAAGGGAATTTTTCCAATGAATTTGACTTTTTTTTAACCGTTAGATATTCAATTACCTCTGACATATTTAATTACATCATTTCAAAAAAGTTGCGAAACGTGAGTGGCTTTCCTTAGAATGAAAAACTGCCGAAACGTGTGTTCCATATTTAAACTCAATGATGTCACAAAAAATTATATTTATGTGGGTTGAATATTTTATTAAAGAGTTTCAGCATGTTTTTAAATTTAAAATAGTCTTTGAATGGACAGTTAGGGAAACAAAGTACACTTTCTATTTTTACATTAATTTATTTAATGACAAATGTACACTCCTTGCCACCTTAAGCTGGGTAAAGAGAAATACACCATGGAGAAGATTCTTCCGCGGATGTAAAGAGTTCCATAAATTATTTGTGAATCCATCCAGAAAACATGTTTAAAACGTTAATTTCGTTTAAGGTCAAACATATTTGAATATTATTTGAGAGAATTTAGCAATTTTATCAGAATGAAAAGTGTATTTTGGCTAAAATGTATTCAGATAATTTTGTATGTGAATATTACCTTACAAAAGTTTCCAACTAACGGACCAACCATGCTTTTCCATTTGAATTTTTACTCCTTGTTTTTACCCAAGTTAGGTTGGCACGGAGTTTAGATAACTTACTGATCTATTTTTTGGGGGTTATTTATTTGCATTCTCTCACGCACACACTGCTGTTATTTTAATGGATATGGAGTTAACTATTTAGATCACATTAACATTCGAAATGTGCTAAACGAAAATTTCGTAGAAGTATAAAGATTTTTTGCGCAGATAAATCTACTTAATTAAAACCTAAGTCAAACAACCAACACTTAAATATTTTAACTGAAAGCCAATTAAGTTTATTAATTTTCTTGGAAATTTTCGGTTACACTTGTGTTTACGTCATTGTTGAATAAATTCAGATTGAGAAGATAGCGTTGCCAAATAAATTTATCTTCAATGTTCAAGTTTGCTTAACACTTTAAATAGTTTAAACAAAAAAATTTAATCAGTCAAATGGCAAAGAAGAAAAAACGTGTAAAATGGAAATTTATATTCTAGTTTGTTCAGTTTAATTAGAAAAAGTACTTTGGAGAAGATTTCTTACGTTCTTTGTTTTCTTTGGTTTGAACTGAATAGAAGCGTTTTAGAAAAATTGGAAATTTTTCTGAATTACATTTGGGAAATTGTTTTAATTTTGTAAAGTAAAAACAATTTTTTTTTCAGTTACTAACAATGAATTAAGAATACAAGCACTTAATTAAGTTAAGTGTAGTTAGAAAATTGGAACACGTTGATACACCCTATTTATTTTTCATAATGCCGTTAAAGATGAAAAGTTGAACATTAACACTTTCACATCTCAATAATAAGTGTGAAATATTGAGCGTTAAAAATTGAGCAACAACTATGCACTAAATGGTAAAAAAGGAAAATTTTAATTTAATTTGTTACGTTCATAGAAGTGAAAAAAAAAATCGTAGAATTGAAAATATTGCTTAAAACTTACGGGCATGTAATCAAAAATGTTATTTTTATAGTAAAAAAAAACTGAACTTTTTGATAAAATCAATTTCCAAAAACAATAGTAATCACATACCTCCTTCACTACCTTTTGCAAAATAAATTTTCTGTTGTAATTCAACAGTAGATATTTTAGAAATTTGTTTTTAAAATCGAGGAAGCATTATTTTTGTAGTTGCAAATGCAGACCAAATAAAAAAACTTAGAGACTACTAATTAACCGTGATTTATTTAGTTTTATTTAGCTTCTTACTATCTTTTGAATAAAAATTTATATTGTAAGAAATAAAAGAAAACAGAGTACAACCTGATGTGCAAACGTTTTTTTTTATACAATTATTTCAACACTTTTCCGTGGATCAAATAAAAATAAAAAAAGAGAATAGCACAAACTGAGTTCAAATTCTATTTATTTTTCAAGAAGTTGGTATTTACGCACAAAAGTTAAAAAACCGTTAGGTTTCCCACGAGCATTTATTTTATGTTATTACATTATATGAAAAGAAACATTGTGTTTTTTGGCAGAAAACCTTGCATACCTTTTTTAACAAAATTCTTTGAAGCCGAGTGATCATAAAATTTTTAATTTATAACAATACTTACAAATGATACGCTTGATTCTTCAAATAACATGTTAAAAAAAATTTATTTTAAAATGTTGAAAATAATTGTACACATTGAACCTTTAAAAATGTTTAAGTATAAAGGAAATTTTTTTTTAAAGAATCAATAACCTATATCAATACCTTTCCTAAAACCTCACCGTTCCCACAAAATACATTTAAGTTACAAATGTATTTAAATGAAAGGAAAATCCCTCCGGCTACCAACTTTTGAAGGTTTTTTTTCTTAGTAAAACTTTGCAGTTTTGCTTTAAAAAAAAGATCGAATGTAATCTATAATAACAATAAAAATAAATTTAATTGTTTAAGTAATACTACGTTTAAACTTTTAAGCAATAAAAATGAAGAGAGAATACTTGTACATATTGAACTTTTATTTTTTATGTATAAAAATTAATACTTTATGTATAAAAGAAAACTTTAAAACAATAAATAATTATCAGTATTTTCTCCTAAGTACACCACCTTACAAAATAAGCAGCTATTTAAGTTACAAGTGTAGTTAATTGCATGGAAAATCCCTCAGGTCACCAATTTTTCGAGTTTTTTGTTCTACATGAAACAAAAGAGATTTTTCGACGATGTACATCATAAATTTCTCTTTTGTTAAAAAAAAATAAGAAGAATGTATTTAGAAAAAAAATGAGCATTATTTATGAAGATATTTTTTTAACTGAAAGATTTACTTTCTGTCGGAAATGAAGATGCAAAAGTTTCATTACAATTATTTGAAGAGCTTAGTGGAAGAAAGTGCTAAGTGACAAAAAGGTGAATACGAGAAAATAAGCTAGAAAGTTTTTAGTTTGCACTAAAATCCATTTAAATCGGTACTTGCAAACAACAAAAAATATACGAAACATTCAGTTTATGAAAAAATGGATACTTGTTTTCTTTTAAGAATGGAATAGTATATTCATTTACACAAAAATCCCAATTTTCTCCAAAATGTCACTTAGCACGTTCTTAAACTAAGCTCTTCATTTTTCTCCTTTTGTAAGGACTTATTATTCTCAAGATAGTCGTTTTTAAAATGGGGACAAATGCTAATTGTCAGAAAAAAATGACGCTTTTTTTTTCTTTCTTCTGAAAAAATATTTCTTTTGTACTTATTGTATTTTTTTTATCTTAATTAGTGTAAATGAAGCCGATATTAAGGATGATTTACGAAATAATACGTTCCCTCGAAACCATTATTTATGCATTTGAATTTTTTTTTATTAAAGTCAGATTGGAAGGGTAAATTAAAATTTAATTGCTTTGAAGAAACAATCTTTTATATTTTTAATGGTTTAAAAATGCTGTTTTTACATAATAACAAATAATTTTTAAATAATCCTAAACTTTTTATTAAAAAAATAATTTTCAACAGTTGCATCGACTGCTCTTATAGTAAAAAAAAAAATCTGTACCAAATCTGCCCACTCTCTTGTCTCCTATTAGTATATATTATATAGTTTCATGTATCAATACCTATGCATAAAGTTAAAAATGGTACAGCAAATAAACAAAGTTATTTTAAAAATTGTAAAAATGTTAATAATATTTGGATTTTTGGATATAAATTTGATGAAAGAGGCTCTTTAAAGACTTTTTTACTTATATTTATACATATTTTAAAACATAAATACATAATTCCTGCAATAAAAATTGTCGATAACTATTTAATTGTATTTTATTAATATTTGGATTTTTGGATATTAATTTAAAGAAAGAGGCTCTTTAAAGACTTTTTTACTTATATCCATGCATATTTTAAAACATAAATACATAATTCCTGCAACAAAAATTGGCAATAAATATTTTTTTTTAACTTTTTGTAATGAATAAAATGATATATCCATTAGATTTAAAAGATATATTATCAAATGTCATGAAAAATCTATTTCTTCATTTTTTAAGAGTAAAAGAAAGCGTAAAGAAATTAGTCAAAAGTATATCGCTAAATAGCATGAAAACACATTGAAACACAACTTTGAAAGGACAGAAAATCAATTATTGCAAACAATAGTTTATTTTGAAAACCAGTAATTTTTTTCGTATTTCCGAAGATGCATTTGAAATGGGCTTTTCAGAACTTCTCTTTGCAAAACACTTTCGAAAGAAAATGTTAGTTTTTTCCAAACTTTGAAGTGGGATTTAATATTTCTTTGATTGAGTTTAGTCGTCAATTTATTTTTGCGGTTAGAAATAAAAATTAAAGAAAAAGGAACGTGAATATTTTGTGACTCTTAGAAAAAGAATTTCACATTATTTGTTTTATTAATATTAGTAATTAGAAACGTAAACACAATTTAGTAAGAGTAGGATCATTTTTTTTAAAATTAACTGGTTAATAAATGTAACTTTTTTAGAAAAAAAAATTACATAATTTTTTTTTGACTCTTTATAAAAGTATTAATTTAACCTGTAAGTAGCCAAAGGAAGTATTCTTAGACTGCAAAGCAAAGCCATGCCATTGTCAAAAACGTTTACTAGTATTTAGTAACCTTAAAATGCATATTTATGGCCCTTTCGATAAAAATTTCCGTGACTTTGCTACAATCCCTTTTCTCTGAATTAAATTAAGTAGCAGCGAGGGGCCACCAGTCATATTTTTAAAACCAAAAAAATACAAATCGCATCTATTTGTAAACTTTTTAACGTCATTATCCAAGCAACCAATGAGATTAAACATGGAATAACTGATGAAGTACTTGGGTGCGATTACATTATAGAGATGATGCAATATGAACTAAAGCCTTGGTTTCCTCGGAGTCTGTCGCCAGAAAAATGCGCCAACTATTATACGTGTTTGACGTCACCCTAGCGGCCACCGCTTCATCGGAACGTTACGTTGACACGAAACAGGAAACCTAGTGAACTCACTCAACTAACTCTGCTGCTGTCTTGGCTTCCGTCTTTGCATGTCAAAAATGGAAAATTTAGGTTCTTCGTGATTTCTCACAAAATCAATTAGCATTTCTTCCTCGGCAAGCGTAAAAAAACTCTCGCCTTCCGTCATTTTCTCAAATCTTTAATTTGGGCAAGCACACCGCACAACAGACAACAGCAAAAAAAACGTTGTCATCAGGGTTTCCCCAACGCACTCAACAGCAACTCAATCTGGCGGTCGCGTTGAGTTGTCCGACAACGCTCCCGAGGAAACCACTCCAGCGTAATCAATGTCAGTAGTTTGTATGACGTCACTCACCGCACTTGTCCGACCGATTAAATCTGTTGACGGACTCCGAGGAAACCGAGGCTTTAGATATTTTATCATACAGAGGCTGACGCAACTTTAATATAATATTGCAATACTCTGTTTTACAGGAGTGATGTTCACGGACGACCAGCGTGAGAGCCCGACCGAGCTGGCCTTCAAGTACGCCGTGTACCGGATCAACAAGGACCGGACCATCCTGCCCAACACCACTCTCGTCTACGATATACAGTACGTACCAAGAGAGGACAGCTTCCACGCATCGAAAAAAGGTTTGCTATTTTTTTGGTTTTTGCTATGAATGTATGTGTTACCGTTAAAATATGAAAATCTGTCAAAAACCTTTGATCCCCTTTAACCTTCAGAGGGATAAGCAAATTGGCTACAGGCAAACTTGGTTTTACTGAGAGAGTTTTTAAAAATATTTAATTTTTAAATTTAATTTTCCGAAAGGGATGATATTTTTTATAGCTTAGGGACATAAAATTTAAAGAAAATACAAAATAATAAAAGAAAAATATGCAATAGTTTTTTTTTAATAAACAAATTACTTTTTTTCACTGTTTTTAAAAATGCTCCTTGCGATTCAATTTTTTTCTAAAATGTCTAATTTTTTTATATAAGATATTTAAATGTATGTTAAAAAAACTGTGCATGGATTTTTTTATTTGTCCTATTGGTTAATTAATTAGAATTAAAAATTTATGTTACTTGGAAATTTTTGATTTTTTTCGTGATATGCTAAGAGTAAAACTGAGTAAAATATTATAAAAATGTTATCAGATTTCAAAATCCATGCACAATTATGTTTGAAAGATTATCAATAACATTTTTCCACAATTTCAAAGCAATACACAAATTTTTTAATCTCAAGGAACAATTCGAATGTACGACAAACCACTAAAAACACTCATGGAGAAAAAGGCAAGTAAAGAAAGAAATAACCTCCACTTAACGTACGATTTTCGGATTTCGGTGTTTACGAAAACTCCAACTGTATTTTGAATTCTTTTCGGATCCTTAAAAGTAAGTTATGTTCTTAAAGGTAAAAGTTCAAGCTATAACTTTTTATTAAAAAACCAAAATCGATATTTTTGACATTTTTTGCCTCCCCAGTCCCCTTAATGCCATAGCAGGTGGTAGTAAATAATTGCTCCATATTTAAAATTTTAAAATTTGGTTAAATTGCAAAAACTATTTTTTTATAAATTATATTCGTTTCGCTATATCCTGATATTCAGAAAGCGAGTTTATACGCTTTTTTATAATTCATAGAATTTCTCCGTTTAGCTACGTTCATTGCTTTCCATTTCGTTTTTAGTCTAAAATCAAACTTCAAATAATCTATAACACAGAGTCTTGGACATTCCTTTTTGTCTTCTTTTTGGGAATTTGCACTTAAAAAAATACCGTAAAAGTAAAATTTATATTAAAAAGATTGTTTTGCAAACATTCTTCTCTACGTCACGTGCCGTGAGGGGACAGCTTTCACGCCTCCCAAAAAAGGTTTTATTTGTGTGTTTTTTTAACATATATAAATATATTTACCCTGTAAAAATATTTATATTTTATATATTTTCTCGGTGCACTGTACATGTTATTTTACAGTAAAATATACATAAAAATAACAAAGTTTTTTTTCTTTTTTTTTGCATGAGTACATTTTTCTTAAGAATAGTTGTGGAATATTTACACCCGTGCATTTTGGGTTTTCCGGAAAAATGCACCCCGTATAGCGGGCACGTTTTCCTACTTAACATACTTGCATTTAACCACTTCCTGCCAAAACCTTACTTCTATTTTTTAGAAAAGTACTATTGCTAGTTTTTAAGTAAAAGAGTAAGGTAGATAAAAGAAAATATAGGATTTCCGCTTAAGAAATGAAAGTTAAAATAATAGATAAATAAACAACCTGTGAAATCTGCCCCTCTATAGATCTGCTCCCAATACCTGGTCTATGATATCTTTAAGGTAAAAAAAAATCTACAATGATTGTTGCCATGACCCATAATTAATCTGATTGTCTATTTAAGAGTTAAAAGAAATCATCTACTTTGTGTGATCTATATATTTAAAAAATAGATTTTATATATCTTTAGAATAGATAAAATAACTGTAATGAATTTAATGAATAATTCAAATTTAATTATTTATGTAACAAGAACATAATACATTTAATCTTTGAGTTAAAAAAAATTGTTTATCACTGTTTCTCAATTATTGAAGAACTATTTAAAAAATTGAAACTAATACATACTTGATGACTAACTGTAATTAAATTGTGTCAAAACACATCTTATTAAAAAATATATTTTTCCAATACTCTTGCAACATAATGGTTATTTTAACCATAATCCTTAGTTCTCACTTTTTGTGTGTGCTCAGGACAGATTAATGACTTGATTAATATGCAAAAAGCAATTACTTTCATGTAAATTGAGAACAGATGTTTGTTATCTTTAGTTCGGTAAATAAAAGAATTTCGGAAAACTTTTGCGACAGGTTTCGGTAAGTAGCAATCAATAATTATGATAATTTTGAAGATTAGAATTCGTTGGAATTAAGTAAATATTGAGAAGATGTCGTTTAGTTTGGATGCATAATTTAGTGCTTCGCGAAAGTTCATTTCCTATTTAGGCTTTTAATAAATATGCATGGAATAATTATATGGATTATGATGCGTTATTCCTTCTTTTTTACAAAACTCAATTAGTATAGACTTTTAACATCTCGATAAAAAATACAATCTTTGTTTTTAAAAATTTCTGTGTTAAAAAATATTTTTCTTTTATATTTTTTTTATCATTGTCTATTGATCTGAGCTTTAAGTTCATATTTACAAGTAAATATTTAAATTTAAAAGGGGTAAATTGTGATTGGCTTCGGATTTAAATCACTTTTTTTATTTGCAGCTGTTACTATAAATTAAAAAAATTCAATTTTGCATAATATTACTATTTTCATAATTTTCACAACAAAACCAAACTTTACAGAGTAACCACTAGAATTTTGCCGGCCCACTGGCACAATGGTTAGTTTATTAGCCTTTGGAGCTGCTGGGCTCGGGTTCGAATCCCGGTAAAGGCATGGATGCTTGTGCTTGTCAATAAATGTTGTTATTTGTCTATGTGTTTGTATCGTCCTTCTTTGTGTGTCTCTTGTGACTGTCTCGTCTGGCGAGCTGGGTACACTATCCCTTCTAGAGGGCGCATTCACTATCATTTGTCATTTTGTCAACCACTCGAATTTTACATACAACTTTTTTTTATGTACGCGGAAACTATTTGATAGTAAAAAAAGTATCTCTGTTCTCGAAAATTCCACTGATTAATGGCAATTTGCAATCAAACCCATCAATGTTATGATACACAATTCAGGTATTCTTGAAAGGTTTTTCAAGATTTCGTAATGTCAGCAACAAAAAATATAGTCTAACAATAAGCAGAAACCTTAATTTAAATAACGGTTTATAATCTTTCAGAAACTCATAGTACACAACCTTAATCTTATTTAAAAGATAGATTCTAAAAAAACATTTGCATGATTCAATTATTGGTAGAACAAGCATACAGTTTCACTTATTGATACAAATGCAAGAAATTTCAATTTGCTTTAGATAAAATAAAATAAGATTGACTCATTTTTCATACTTATGTAACATTATTCGAGGTTAAACTTCAAAACTGCCTTGGTAGAAATGAACCTTAATATAAAAATCAATATATTTATCTAATGTTTTCCTTCTTATAAGGTTTAACCCACTTTTAAGATGCACGTTAAACATTTTTGTTGAATTGAATAAATGTTTTTTTTTTTTTAAGTAATAATGAATACTAATATGCAATTTTTTTTTGGTTAAATAATTTTTTATCAATATGTTATAAGAAGTCGATTTTAAATTCGAAATTCCTTTAAAATCCATCACAAAATATAATTTTTTAAACACATGAATACAAATGTAATAAATAATTCTTTAACTGCGCAATTGTATATTAAAACTATGCAATGAAAAATATATGTATAAATGTCCATGGCTATTTTCATGTAAGTGTAGTGTGAACCACAATTTAAAGAGCAGCTTATAAGCTTTTTTTAAATGAAAAATAAATCAAATTCATTAAAGCATGTTCATTATTTAGTTTTAATAAGAGTAGATAAGCTACTGTGCAATTTTTTTTTAGCTAATGTTAAAATTTATGGTTATAATCACTCTTTTACATAAGTGACTTTCACTACAGAAAGGTTAATTTAGCATAGAATTGTCCACATAATCTGAAACTATCCTGAAACTTATGGAAAATATACCTGTTAATTAAAAAGAAAATGTGTCCCAAATGTATTTACCCCTACATCCGTTAACTCCTGCTATAGCTGAAGATAAGAAGAAATGACTTCTTCGATATTTCTCTAGGGTGAGTTTTCGTAGTTACGAGAAGAAACATATTAGTAACTGGGGTAACATAACTATGGAAAATATTTTATCGTTAAGTATAAAAATGACTCAGACGTTAATGTTACATAGATCCACTGTTACATAGATATTCAAAGACCACTTTAAAAAAAAAAATCAGCACCTTCTAAAACTTGAGGAGATCCCAAAATATCCTTTTTCGCTCATTTTGACCCATTATTACTTTACATTCAATGTTTGGAAATTAAAAGAAAAAATATTATTCAATATAAATTTTACATAATAAAAATAAGATCTTAAGTTTAAAAATATTATTTTTCACATTATATAATATTCATAAATAAATTTAACATATGAAAGAGATATATTACTATTTTTAAAACACACACACAATATTTTAGGAAAATTCCATGTAACTGTAGTTTAAGTCTTTATGTAAGAGGAGATTAAAAGATTTTTAAATTTGAAAAATAATTCATATTAACTAAACCACGTTTCATTATTTAGCTTTAATATATGTTGATCAGTTATTACATTTTTTTTCATTTAACGTTAAAAGTTGTTGTGATAATCACTTTTTTCACCTGTGACTAACACTACAGAAATGATAAGTTTGCAGGGAATTAGCCTTTAAAATAATATACGAAAAAATGGGTCCCGTCCGTGGCCGAGTGGTTAAAGGCATCCATCTCAGGATTCAGTCTTCTCAAGCAGGCGTGCGGGGGTTCTAATCTCACCTACTGTCAGTCTTCCTATAAATCGGATATCTATAATGGAAAAGAGTAGAAAATCGAACTCGTGACGGATGGGCCCGAGTACACTGGGAACGTTACGTACACTTACGAACGTGCTCTTTAAATCTGTGGAGTACAAAGTCCCGACGGCGTCAGCGTACGATGTCGTTCGATGTTCCGTTGGGTGCTCGCTTAGGTGTCAACCTCGTCCCTTGACCAGGGGTTCTAAATTACGAGGCGTTTATTGGCTGTGTTAAAGCTCCTAATGGAGGCTAGAAATAGGCACCCGGAAACGATTACACTACACTACACACATAAGAAAAAATAAACGTTGTAATTTTTTTTTAAAAATACTATTAAAGGAAAAGTTTATAAATACTGAAAACGTGCTTCTCAAAATTTTTGCTACCGTGATCCGGGAGCTGTCTTCTTACATTGTGTCTCGTCAGAGTAAACTAACTCGGAAAGTGTGAACATTGTCACGTATTCAATTTAAAAATTGTTTCTAAAATGCAATTTTCTTAGCTTCCGTTTTTTTTAGTAATAAATAAAAGCTTTTATAAATAACTACTTTACTTTCTATTCTGTGACATAATAAAACGTATAATGTTAAGAAATTCGTGTTTTTTTTTTCGACTTGCAAAATATTATCACATCCATTTTTTGACATTTTTCTTTACCTACCTATACAACTTGAGTGCTCTTTGATTTTGAATTAATGCAGTTTATATTTAAGCTCAAAGGTAATGACTTATGACTTTCTTGGTGGGGGCAAGTTAGCCGAACACTGCGACCTTAGGTATATTGTATTCAACCCCAGAAATGACACAATCACAAGAGACACACAAACAAAGATACGACGCAAACGCTTAGACAAATAACAACATTTATTGTGTGACGGACACTAACATCCATTCCATGACCGGGACTGAACCCGAGCCCACCAGCTCCAAGGGCTAACACGTTAACCATTGCGCCAGCGGGCCGGCTGTTCAAAGGTTAATATTTTAACATTATAAACTAAAAATGCAGTTTTTATTAGTAATTTTATAGATCATTTTTTACAATTGCATGCATACTGGAACAAGCTAGTTCGTAGTAGCTGCAACGGCTGTGTGATGAAACGTAACAGTTTTTTTTAATCGGATTTAGGAAAATTCATTTTTTTTGGTTTTCGGAAACACAAAGCTTGAAAAATTGTTCATCCGAATTCCAAAAATATGGTGAAACATTTCGCCACACAGTCGTTAGGAAACATTTTTTTAACCTAAATTAAAAATGCATCTTTTAATTTTAATGCATCTTTTAATGTTAAGAAAAGAATTATCCTGTTACTCAAAGGGGAAAAATTTTATTATCAATAAAAATTTATTATTTATAAAATTTAAAATTTTTGTTATTTCTCAAAAACTGGCGCATAATTTACCAAAAACGACGCGTCTAATGCTTAAAAGGTTAGCTAATATATATTAGCCAAAGTTATTATCTAGACTGGAAGTCTAGAAACAAAAATAAGAATTCATGACTACAGGCTATTCGGTGTCCCCTTGCAAAAGCTCAATAATTCATACTTCTTTCTCTTTGCTTCTTGAAACTGAGTTTTCTCTTTTGCCGAGACCGTGACACCTAGGATGAATTAATTCATAGTAGGCGGTCGTATTACATGTCAGGAAAAGTGACATTTATAGGGTGTTTCCCCTTCGCGTACAATCCTATTTCAGCGTATATTGATTAATATTGGGAGTATTGATTAATATTGAAGGTATTAGTTAATATTGAAGGTATACATTAATATTGTAGGCATTGATTAATATTGAAAGTATTAATTAATATAGTAGACATTGAATTTTTTTAGATTGAACATGATATAAAAAACAACAATAATTTACAAGTTTATGTTATTATTTCTCGAAATAATGCTTTGGGTACCGTATCCTATTAAAAGGCTAGCTAATATATATTAGCTAAAGTTATTATCCAGACTCGAAGTCTAAAAACAAAAATAAGAATTCATGACTACAGGCTATTCGGTGTCCCCTTGCAAAAGCGCAATAATTCATGCTTCTTTCTCTTTGCTTCTTGACAACTGAGTTTTCTCTTTTGGTGGAGACCGTGACACCTAGGACGAATTAATTCATAGTAGGCGTCGTATTACATGTCAGGAAAAGTGACATTTATAGGGTGTTTCCCCTTCGTGTACAATCCTATTTCAGCGTACTTTGATTAATATTGCAGGCATTGATTAATATTGAAGGTACTAATTAATATTGTAGGTATTGTAATGAAGTGACTGCCTCATAAAATAATATTTTTCGTAATAACTGACTTTCATAATTGAGCTGTAGCGAATTAAATAATGTTTCTAAAATCCGTGTTGCCTTGGCGACAGATTTGTCAGAACTTTCTGATAATGTTACTGTTTAACATAGATTGTCCTAGATCTTTTCGAATTTTACTGTTGGACTTGTATGTTTGTGCTGTCCTAAATATATGTCTCGTCCTAAGAACAGGTCTTAAAACACAAAATAGTACAGTTACAGAAATTACATCTGTAGAAGTTGTTTTTCCTTTAGGGTAGTGTACTAGAAGAGAAAACAATATATTTTTTTTGTTTTAAAAAAGTGCACAGGTACCGAATTAACCTGCCATAAGTGTTACCATTATAATTTGCACGAATTATCTGCCAAGTGGTTTGTTTAGGGGATATAACACACGACTTGACGTAGTTATGGCGGTTTATGTTGTCTATAAAGGTAACCGGACGTAAATGTTGATTTGCTTTTAAACTATTCGATACAAAAAGTGCTAAATATACTAACTGGAATCGATTAGTTAAAACTTCTGAGAAACCTGTAAACGGGCAAAAATGTCCGTCTTTTTCCTCTGGATAAATTTTATATTGATTTTTTTAATGAAATACATGCATAAAAAATTAGATTTTTTTTTTCAGAAGTTTATCTTAAAATCCCTTCCTTCTGAAAAAATTTCATCATCAATAAAAATGTATTACTTATAAGATTTAATGAATTATTATTTATAAAATTAAAAAATAAATTATTTATAAAATTTAAAAATTTATTATTCATAAAATTTAAATATTTATTTTTTTAATTTAAAAATGCATCTTTGGAAGATGTTTTAAATCAAACAAATATTCTTGTATACCACACAAAGTATTATATAAAAAAATCCTATTATTGGTTGGTAGTAGAATTTTATGATTAAGAAAACATTACAAATTTAGATACGTATGTGATATCACGTTCTAACTTGATATTTTCTGTAATACTGTGTTTTAAAGTAATATAATTTAATATTAATATAAGGAACAAAATGAATTGGTCTTAATTTCTTACTGAAAAACATATTTGGCAAATGACACCAGATTCAGTTGTTTATCGACTTAATATAACTGAAATTAGTTGATACCCTTTTTATCCTAATTAAGATAGAATGATTTGATATGTGTACTTAATTCTCTTTGATATCCTAAAGAAACCTTCTTACAAAATGTACTAATACATACATATTTTTTTTAATTCTGCTTCTTTTGGTATATTATAGTAAATAAAATAGTTGAAAAATACTCAAACTGTATCTTAAAGTATGTAACCAATTCTAATTAAAAGGTATAAAGCAAATATTTTAAAATGTCATTGATTTATTTAGAACTTTTTATTTTCTTTTTCTCTTCTGTTCCATTCTGTCACGAACACAGCAGGAATTAAGAATAATGGTAAAATTGCGTTGTTTATATCAATTACTACGCAAACATTGCATACGCATATGGGCCTTAAACACAGAAAAAACGCATTACAAGAATAATAACAGTCTATTTTTTTCGTGACGTATGCTAATAAGAAAATGGGAATTCATTGTTTTTCTTAAGAAAAAATATTCAACCGTCATTCATTTTTTGTATTAAATGGTTTTTACATACACAAGTGAGGACATTTTCCAGTACGGAAAAAAATCCTTGAATATATGATTGAATAATGACCCATGCGAGATAACCTCGTTGTAGTTTTGAATGCAGCAAAATGTTTTAGAAGAGACCTAAAGTATATATGTATTTGTAATGTAAGACAAAGAACTAAGGCAAAATCTTAAAGTACACATGAAAAGTTTCAAAAGCTACAAATGAAAGAGGTTTTGAACACGAAACGAAAGCTATTATATGAATATTTAACGTGGCCTAGCATTTGTTTAACTTTGATGTGTACAGAAATTTATGATTATGGAATTTTTGAAATTCTGGCTACGTATGGCTCAAAACCTTTTTATCTAATGCAAATGGAGGGAACATTTTAAATACTAAATAAATATTTTAAACGTTACTAATAATTAAACAAAATGACTTACTTTAATAATTACTTACATTCAACAACAAATAATTGTTGAAAACGAATGCTGAAATTATGAAATGTCATTTTACCTGTTCCGTTCATGTGTAACACTCACTATCCGTCTACAAGCGCTTTATAGAATAAAGTGCAAAAACGTTTATTTTGTATATATTGCATGGAATACTTACAAAGCGTCTATCCCACGTCCCAAGAGAGTATCATAACCAAAATGAAGAGACCCCAAATATCCGGTTTTGCTGGACTCCTGTGATTTCTGTTTATTAGATACAGTGACATTAGCTTGTGTATTCCAGTAGTCGTTCATTTAATACACATGCATCGATGCATATTACATCAAAGCGACATGACGTTTTGTAGAGGCATTAAATTTAACCAATTGAGCATGCATTTATAGTGTATTTGAAGTTGTGTTATTTAAGTTGTAACAAATGTTAGTTGTGTTGTTTTTATATTAAAAGAAAACATTTTTATATTAAAAGAAAACAACAGTCAAAATTTAATTCTCTATTATCATTTTTAGTGTTTCATTCAATTCAGTAATCAATATTAAACTTTTTTTAAAATGCTTTGCCTTAATACTATTTTTTAATAAAAATAAAGGAATATTTGTTTAATAAAAATGAAGATATCTTAAAGCAAATTCAATGCATTAAATTAAATAGTTATATTATTTCATACTTATTATAATAGTTATATTATTTAACACTCATAGCCATTATAATTCCATCTAAAATC
Organism: Hylyphantes graminicola; assembly: GCA_023701765.1. Lineage (NCBI taxonomy): Eukaryota > Metazoa > Arthropoda > Arachnida > Araneae > Linyphiidae > Hylyphantes > Hylyphantes graminicola. Next base: position 21,192,950 of record CM043111.1, read on the forward strand.
GCTTTGATGCATACATTAAGTCTAAAAACGTTAATTTTATTGTGTGGCACAGAATACCATCGCATTCCAAGAGGATATCATAACCAAAATGAAAAGACCGCAAATATCTGGTTTACGGACTCCTGGAAATTAGATACAGTGACATGGGCTTGTTTATTCCGGTAGTCGCTCATGTAATACCCATTGATACGCAATGCATCATAGCAAAAAAATAAATCCATGTCTTCCTACTTAAATAATTCGAATACCTGAATTGAATCTATTGTTCTCTTATTTTAAAACGTATGCATGTTTAAATGTCTTAATATATTATAATATTCAAGATCTGATGAGCCCTTATTCATTCATCTATGTTCATAAAAAGCACTTTATCAAACATAAGATTTAAAAAAAAATATAAATAATTAGGTGTACCTATTGACCACTCCTCTCATGCAACTAAGTAGACAAAGTGATTATATAAAATTTGGTATTTTTGCATTAGGCGGACTCGTGCAATAGCCGAATTCTCAATCTCTCAACCGAATCTCTCAACCGAATTAATCCAAGAGGACATCATAACCAAAATGAAAAGACCACAAATATCCGGTTTTGCCACACTCCTGTGACTTATGTATATTAGATACAGTGACACGGGCTTGTTTATTCCGGTAGTCGCTCATGTAATACCCATTGATACATATTACATCAAAGCGACATGACCAACCAAGGTTAAAGGTTCACACTGGGATTATGTGACGGTATTAATTAAACAACCTACATTGACAGTTGAGGCGTGTGTCCCGTGTTTGTATAATTATATGAATGTGAATTGTCGGAATATGACGCTTTGTAGAGGCATTAAATTTAACCAATTGAGCATGCGTTTATGGTGTATTTGAAATTGTGTTATATAAGTTGTAACAAATGTTAGTTGTGTCGTTTTAATAACAGAAAACAAAAACTTTAGTTCTCTATTACACTGTTAAAATTTTTGTGCTTGCTTTCACCATGTTAATGGTTTATAGTTGCTCCAACGGCTGTGTGGTGAAATATTTCACCAGATTTTCAATATTCAGTCACACCATTTTTCAAGTTTTGGAAACAAAAACCTGAGAAACGGTTCAACCCAATAAAGAAAATATGGTGAGACACTTCACCACACAGCCTGCAGCTACTAGGAACCAATATTATAGTGAAAGCAAGCACAAATTGTTTTAACAGTATTATTAGTAGTGTTTCATTCCTTTCAGTAATCAATATTATTTTTTTTTAAATGCTTTGTCTGAATACAATTTTTCAATAAAAATAAAGGAATATATTTTTTAGTAATAATAAATATATCTTAAAGCAATTTAAATATATATTAAATTAAATAGTTATATTATTTTAACACTCATACCCATATTAATTCAGATAGCACCTTGTCGCTTTTTCAACCAGACCATTCATAAAAAAGTTAGTGTGCATTCTTGCTGAGTAACACGACTTTTATTGCACAACCACCATAGTTAAAAACGCCACCATTACAAACACTTTTACCAGTTTTTATTTAACACACTCATAAAAGTCCTTACCACGACTCTTATTGCCCAACCCAATGGCCACAACCACCTCTTCAATATGGATTTTCTAAGTTCATTTGCTTGACGAAAAAAAAACGTACATAATTAAGAGTGATGATAAAAAACACGATAATATTCGATATAAAAAAACTATTTTCGTAAAAATTCCTAAATGAAAAGGACCCTAAATTTGCAAGAAAAGAGTCAGTTTAAGATTTATGGCCAACCATTAGGAGAACATGGTACTTTTAATGGTCTTACTCAGCGAAGTTTTTTGCCTCTTTGTTTGAAAGCTTGATTCGAATCGATTTGGTCCTGTAAATTAAGGTGTTTTTTTTCTTCTGTGAAGTGTTCTAAACCTTAAACCAATCATGGGTGAGCATCATAAAATTTGCATTAAAAGTATAAATACGAAGGAGATCTTTTATGGGTTTTAATAAGAATTTATTTGGGTTTAAAACTACCATGCATCGTACATTATTTTTTTCTAAATTATTAAAACTGAGTGTTGGCTCTTAGTTTATTCTCGTATGAACTTTGACTTCAAGATGTCTTTTAGTTTTATGCGTATATTATGTATTTAAATTCTTGAGAAAAAAATATTTCAAACATGGCAAACAATGTAAATTTAAAATAAATATGTAATAATATAAAATAACTTTTTAGTTTCGTCCTGAACCAAGGTAGAGAAAAAGCTTTAAATTTAAAATTTGTTACTTTTCTAAGTTAATTTTTATTCATTCCAATAATTATGAAAACAGTACTGGTAAATGTAAATATCAGGCTTTTCATTTTGGAAAATAACAAACTTTTTCGATAATGTACTCCGATGTTTTGCCACAAACTTTATTGCCAAGGTTTCATCGTGTTTTAAAATTTATGCCAACATTTTAAACAACTATTTTTAAATAGAGAACGCCCAGAAGTTTTTTTTTTTTTAGATTAAAGTAGGCGAATACCCAAAATTCCCCAAAATTCTAAAATTTTTACTATTGCTTTAATCTTTTCCAAATTTGGCATACTGATTTCAAATATAATGAATAATACTATTTAAGAATTTTATAATATTAAATAAAATTTATTTATTTTAAACGGTGTTTTGCTACTAAAAAAGGAGGTTTACGCTAACAAGTCCACCACATTGAATTTTCATCCTATAAACATTAATTATGCGTTAAATTCTTCGTTTTGAACTGATGCATGCAATGACCCTCTAGAGTTGCATACAAATTACAAGAAAAGAAGTTATTAAGAAAAATGTAATAAATTAACCACAAAAAAGGGATTTTTTTCTATTAACTTACGCTTGGAAATTTAAAAAAAAAACTTATAGATTTTCACCGGATGTTAGAGGTTCATGGCACAGCTATATATTGAAATAGCATCTGAAAAAAATTTCAGGTAAATTAATGTAAAACTTTTTATACTAGAAGTATTGGCGCAAACCCCTTTTTTTAGGTGAAAAACACCGTTTAAAATAAATCAATTATATTTAAATAAAAAAAATTGCCTAAAAAGCATTGCTCATTATATTTGAAATCACTATGCCAAACTTGGAAATAATTAAAGTAATAGTAAAAATTTTAGAATTTTGGGTATTCGCCTACTTTAACAGTTATTTTTTTAAGAAAAACAATTATTGTTGAGATGTTTTACTAAATCTCTAACTTGTGTAGCCTTCTCAATAAAGCACTACCTAATATAAAACAAATTTGAGCTACAGTTTTTTTGGAAATTTCTATAAACTCGTTTCTGGTATTCATATGGTATGGTCCTTTCTCTGACAATTTTTAGCCTCGCGGAGTTAGAGAGGACAGCACAGTTTCAAAATAGACATACCAAAAAAGAAAAAATATATATATTCCATAGGGAAAAAAATGAGAAAATAAAATAATTTTATATGCTACCAACTTTATTTAAAATGCCATAACAAAATCCAGTGTCCATTTTTATTCATAGTTTGGTCATTTGTACGACATCAATTTATTGCAAAAAGGAAGGACGTTTCAAAGGGGCCGAGGGGGGATGGCAAAAGCTATTCCGCCGAAGAGATGTAAACTTAAATCCTCCTCCGAATCAGATCAAAACCAGCTGCGAGATAGATGTGAAGTACAATAATGATTACATATATTTATCTGCTCTCACCATTTTCAATGGGTGTTTTGTGATATAACAGCACTCACTGATTACTAATTTGTGCTGCAAATATTACACCAGGTGTGTACGTAGAGTGTAGTAGTCAATCTCTGTATTTTTCTCATGACTAATGATGATTTCAAACCAGCGACGCCCCATTATGGCATGATTAACCCTCTAATGCATGAATTTTTATTTTCATCTCAAAAAAATATATATGTATCTTTAATACTCACACATTATGGGAAAAATACTAAAAAAAATTTAACTGCATTTGTATTTAAATAATTTCAATTTTAAAAAAATTTTCTTCATGGCAAAACCCAACTGCAAAATTCCAATTTTGATAATAATGACTAGAAAACTACTAAAAATATTTCAAAATAACCCTTTTTAACTATAACTAATTTTTCAAAACAATTTATTAGTATTTGGTACTAATATTATTATTCTTTGAATACTGCCAAAAACGTAATTTCACAAAAGTTAATAACCTCACTCTTTAATTTTAAATACACTTTTACTACTGTCATCTATGAGGATTATTAGTAACTAAAACCTTAAAATGAAATGTAATAGATGGAAAAAACACATATTTGTCTTGGAGGTGCTCTAATTTAATAGAATAAAGGGGATTATATTACTTGTTACACTCTCAAAAAAATTTCCTTCAATTCACGGAAAAAGTCTGTGCAGCACTGCTACCGGAATGTTTCCGTGAATTGAAGGAACACTTTGGTCCGCTAAAAGAAGGAAGTATTCCGTTCTTTTTTTTTTTTTTTTAAGATAGATCCGTTGTGTTTATTTTTCGTTAAAAAACGAAAATTTTATGTATTTTGAAGATGTATACGTTTTGTTTATTTTTCGCTAAAAAACGAAAATTTTATGTATTTTGAAGAAATATTGAACTTTGAGCGACATCGTACGCTGACGCCGTCGGGACTTTGGACTCGGGCCTAAACTTCCCAGTACACATATCCGATTTATAGGATGATTGGCAGTGGGTGAGATTCGAACCCCCGCACCCCTGAGAAGGCTGAATCCTGAGGCGGATGCTTTAACCACTCGACCATTGTAAAATTATTATAGGAGTTACTGCTGCAAAAAGTCGTGATATCGATAGAAATTAATATCGGACTCTTCTACTAACCAACAATAATATCGCGATGCGCATGCGCGGTTCAAAGAAAACGGAATTGTTCTGTTTTTTTATAAAACGGAAAAATTACTGTGAAAATAGACGGAAAGTTTAGTGTATAAAGACGGATTTTTCTGAGAGTGTACCAAACTGTAACAGTATGCATTAGAGGGTTAAATTTATGGTGAATAAGTTATTTTTAGAACACAAGATCCAGAAATTTTGTGTAATATAATTTCTATTTATATATACATTGTAAACCAGTTAGTGTGATTTCGCTTTGAATTTTTAAAGTTAATATAAGCAGAAAATCAACCTTATTAAAAAAAACCAGCTAGATCCCCACTGCCAAATATCATTGTGTGCTTCAAAAAATAATTAGGCATATTACGAAGGAGAGAAATTGGGCTTCCAATTTTTTTATTATTTCATATTAAATATTAAAAGTATTTAAATGCTAGGTTTTAATGCTATTGATTAGGGCCACGAAAGACCGCCAAAAAGCACACGATCTCATATCTCGAAGTCTAACAGAAAAGTAAATACATTTTAAACAGTTGTGTTACAAGAACAATGGAATAAAATACGTGGGAACTGTTCGATGCATCGGTAAAACATTAACTGATATTTATTATTGAAGAACTCACTATTAGAATATTAAGCTATAATTAGAGCATTATATTACATATTCGAGCATTATATTACATAATAGAGCATTAAATTACATAACAGGGCACTCTTAAAATGCAGCGAAGGTTCCGCGATCGAGTCACGATACCACTGAAGACCCACCGAGTATATGCGGAGTACGTGCTCGTTAAATATGTGGGTCCGAAAGCTCTGTGGGCTGTCATTCCGCAGCTTCGCACGGGTACAGGTCCCTGGAGACTATTTCCCTCTCCTTTAGGAACATGTATTATTTGCGGATGTGGCGTTAGATGACAGCATCTGTCACGAATGTGTTTGGTTTGTCTGCCTTACTTGACGAAGATTTATAAGCGGGTCTCTGACCAAGCACACAAGCCTGAAAATATATGTCTTCAAACCAACCATCGTTGCCGCCTCCTTGGCTGATTGGTTAGTGTACTAGCCTTTGGAGCTGCTGAGGTCGGGTTCGAATCCCGGTCAGGCATGGATGTTTGTGACAGTCAATAAATGTTGTTATTTGTCTATGTGTTATTCATTTCTTTGTGATTGTTAATATTCCTTCTGTGTCTGCCCCACTTGACGAAAGCTTGTAAGCGGTTCTCCGAACATGCACACAAGCTGTAATATATATGTATCATACAATAACATACCAACCATCGCCTAAATATTGTAGTTGAAACAGAAAACACTGCTATTTTAAAATAACGAATGCTTTACATCTCCAAGCAGCTGCTAAAGTCGAATCGGCATTGCCAGGGATGACACGCATTTGACATTCATCCCCGCCGCTTTGATTATATCCTGACACAGACAGAAATAGGGTGCAAAAAATATGGCAATAAATATTTCGCGCGAAAATAGATATCGGGCATAGAGTCAAGAATATGGATAGGTTGGCGAGAAAAGCATATGAAGCTGTCGGAATATTGGCAAGTAAACCTAGTAAGCTCAAGCACAACCAAGCCCCTCACCCAACTGTAGTTCAATGTAAAACGCATAATTTTATAATTTAGGGGACTTGCATAAATTACGTGTTTGTTTGGGGTGGGGGTATCAAAATTAATTCACCAATCTCAAGTAGGAGGAGAGGTTGGTCTCGTCAAATATTACGGAATTTTTTCGCCGCAAATTAATTAGGGTTCCAGTAAAATATGTTTCTTGACGTAAATTTGCCAAAATATTACATGATAATATTTATTGTGGCTTACCGAATCATATTTTAAAATAGTAGTCAAAATTCTCCCTAAAAGAAATTAAAAAAAAAAAAAACGAATTATGAAGACGTGAAATTACGAGCGGGTAGCAGGGTCGAGCCAAATATCACAAAATCTCACCGAAATTGAGGAGCGAGTGGGGGATTGACAAAACATCGTCAAAATCACATCACTTTATTAATGGACTCCCCCTTACAGAGTGTTAATTAAAAATCAAAATTCGACTGTTTTCTCAGTTGTTGGATGTAACACTCGATCTCAATTTACGCCAAATGGTTGTAATTCTATTCACAGGTACCATACACAGGTACATACGTTATAATAATAGTTTTTAATAAGATAAACCTAAGATTAATTCAAAATGTCACCATAGTCAATGTGGTAGGCCTATAAAAACCCCAATGTTGAATAGCGCCAAATAAGTCACCAAGATCATTTATTTGGGCTCACCATAAGGCTACCAATGACATCACTTTTCATACAGATCTTTGTATTGGTTTTTCAACAGCAACATCTCAACATTCTTCTGAACTCCATTCTATCAGGCATAACTCACCAAATCCTATTTCGCTGCGTAAGATATGGCGCTATAAACTCGCATGAAAATATCTCCGAGATGCCTTGTTGTGAAAGGCATAACAAAGATGAGATTTTGTTATTTATTTCGAGCGCTTGGCTGGATATCGTGTCGCCTTGGAAGGGGAGTCGGAGCAGTTTAATGTTGGTTGGCTGGTTACGGGGGAATGAGTGCGCTGGATCGCGGGTCTCCAAAGCAAAATGCATCAGTGTTAATCGACTGAAGAAAAACTATTTTATCTGCCACATTTCTCCGGCTACATTGAATATTTATACAAACGGTTTTTTTAATGATAAATGTAGATGAGTTACAGGTCTCTATAGTCCCACTTTTTTAAATTGCTTCGAATGCTTTTTTGTGAAATTATTTATCCAAAATTTTTAAAAAAATCGACCCGTGTTGAAAAGTGGGATTGTTGGGACATGTAAGTAGCAGCTACAATTATCACATATAAAATCCGTTTGTAAAAATATTCAATAGGGCGTACAAATTATATTCTCCTGCTGTACCGAATATTTTTACAAGCAATTTTTTTAATAATAAATGTAGATGAGTTACAGGTCTCTATAGTCCCACTTTTTTTTAGATTGCTTCGAATACTTTTTTGTAAAAAAATATTTATTCACTATTTTAAAAAAATCGAACCGATTTCAAAAAGTGGGATTGTCGGGACATGTACGTAAGCTACATTTATCACATAAAAATATCCGTTCGCAAACATATTCAATACAGCCAGATAAATGTTTCAGAGAAAATAGTTTTTCTCCCATTGGCTTAATATCGAGGCACATGGGTTTGGAGACCCGTGATCCAGCGCGCACATTTCCATTTAAGAGAGAAAGACCGTGGGTGTCCAAACCAAAATGCCTCTGTGTTAATATAATGAAAAACTAATTTTTTCAAAGCCACATTTCTCAGGCTTCATTGAACATCTTAAAAGAACGATTAACTTTACGCTTTATGTATGATACTTACACAGCTCGAAAATTCCGCTTTTGAAATGGGTCCTTTTTTTTTGAGTTTTCAATAATTGATTTTCCGCAAAGTATTCGATCCCATATCAATAAGTGGTATTCTAGATACCTGTAAGTCAACTACATTTATCAATTAAAAATAACAGTTTGTAAAAATATTCAATACTGCTGGAGAAATGTGGTTAATACATATTTTTTCATTGGATAAGCAAAGAAGTTTGTACTAGAAGTACTTTGGTTTGGAGACCCAAGGTCATTTTGTCTCATTCGCCCTTAATGTTGGTTGGATGGTTATGCTTGATGCATGGAAGTTTTGGATATGTTTGTCTTTATGGCAAATGGTTGTGGGAATTGTTATTGTCCAGAATCATAATTGCTGGGGAAAAACGATTACAAACACAATCAGACGTAAAGAAAAAGTTGCTCAGATGTTCCAATCATAAATTACAAGTTGTCACTATTGGAAAAAAAAGCTTGTGTTCATAGATCTAATGATAAATTTATGTTTTATAATTTTTCTTATATTTCAAAATGCGGAAAATATTATTAGGGAATTGTATGCTTATCGAAACTAGAACCATATGGTAACATAGTTAAATTCTGCTTAACGAAACTTGGCACAAATGAGCCCCTTCCAGAAAAATTGTCACACACATCCGCAGAAATTCACTCCGTTAGAAAAAAAAATGTACCCAACTAACCTGGAAAACTTCCGCAGTGCATGTCTGGTACTCTTGGAATAAGCCGGGTCACGCCCTAGATCAGTGGGGATGAGAAGCAACAACAACTAGTTTCCTTTGATTTTTTAAAAAAAAAACTCTCTGGCCTTAAAACCCGTTTTAGCCCGTCCAGGTACACTATAAAATACGTTTAGTACATAAACTTTCTGGCAGAAAAGTTGGAAAAAAAATATCCGTAAGGAGAAACAAAAATATGTTGCCCTAATTTTCCAGTAGAAAAGCGATATTGGAAATATTCTTGCATAATGAATGTTTTCTGCAGCTGAGACTGAACTTTGAAACATGACCTATATACCAACACCGTTGACGGAATTTCAAGCGTGTTGACAATGCAAAAAATACATCTTTTTGCAAACCGGTGCCATTTATGTATTTGGTTCCAGATTTAATCGATTTTACGAGAAAATAAGTCAAATAAGACGAATTGTGGTGACACTTTGCTGTCAACTACTGAACTTTTGAAAACAGAACTTTTTAGCATTGAATAAACAAAAATTATCTGTTTCCCCGCGTTTTTTTTTTTTTCATTGTGGATCAAGTTAAATAAGTCTACGGTAACAACAAATTGCATCTTTTAAGGCATTTAATACATGTAAAAATTCTGCCGTTTTCGGGTAAACTGCAGTAACCACAACAATGACTTGCACCATTTTAGCCATAAAATAATCAATCTTTTAGCATGTTTTCTTCTAGGTTATAGTTATTGAGTGTATACAACAATGTTTCAAACCATACAAGTCTAGTTACTGCACTTAACCCTTTCAGTCCCGATGACAATTTGGCATAATCATTTTAGAATTTTTTTTCTGATCGTCTATAGCCATCTATGATATTAAAAAGCACATCATTCGATTCTTGAAACTTTTTTCTATTAGAAAATATTTTTTACTAATTCCAATACGTGTCAGCTCTATTTTTTTAAAATTATGATAGAAAGATGATGATGCCAAATAATAACACTGGGCCTGAAAGGGTTAACCTGCCTAAGGCAGATTAATACTAATTACATTTTAAAAGACTTGAGCAGCTTATTGTGCCTAACAATGAATAATAAGCTACTAGGCAAATACCGCACATTCATTACAGATTTTTAATTTATAGAAACTAAAACTAATTATCTTATAATGAATTTTACAAATAAGCGTTCCATCCCAATGATGAATCTTAAACAAACATTTAAATATGAATATCATGGATCATCCAATTAGATGTTGTTGACACATTTTCTAAATCTTCTGATCAATAATACATGCTTACAAACCAGATTCAGCATTTGAAAGTTTAAGAATAAAAGTGAACCAAGTCCACTTAATGCCATTTTCGAATCAACATCACAATTAAATGCCCTAACTAGGATTCAGAATTAACGGTCACTAGTTGCCAAATGCGACTAAATCTTTTAATTTTGTGACAGCAATATAAATTTGTTGGCAGTTATCGCGACTATTTGTTCAGAGTTTTCAATAGCAAGTTTATTCATTGTTGTTTCCAAAAACAATAATCTTGAAATAACCAATTTCCATTGATATTTAATTTGTCAAAACATTCCTATGATCATAAAATTGCGAAAATTCGGCATCCTAAACTTGTTCTTATAAATTCATAAAATCAAAAATCTACCAAGATTATCAAATTAAGAAACACCTGCAATTCAAAAACACATACGACCGTAATATCCAGACGCACCTGCAAGTGTAAGTTGTGATTTCTCAACTTTGGAACTGTAGTTATTTTACAATTTAGATACTTCAGACTCCAAAAGAAGCATATATTTTTTAAAGCTTTTTTACGATGTTCCTAGTTAATGTTCATTCGACATACAGATTGTTCCTAAATTCATGTATCGAATTTCTAAAACTGACAAACACAATGTAGAATTTCCTTTACTAATGGAAAATGACCTAGTTCAAATAACATCTGCTAGTAAGCAGCAATTAAAAAACAGCCAAACAGCCCAAGTTTTAATTTTGTTATAAAGTTTTAACTTAGAAGCTTATAGAAACTTTTTATAGACTTGATTCACTGGTTATCTGAGTCCGACAAATGTCGGTACAAATTCCCTGTCTGCTTCAAATATTTATCAGATTTTGGATTCAAACCTAAATGTTTGATGAAATCATTCGTATATCATCAGGAAAGGGAAATTGCATTTGGGAATGTTTGGCCAATAATGTCAGATCTCGGGTTGGAATGGGAGGACAATGCTGTTCATAATGAACTCGCAATTAGAAATCCGACTAGGTTATTGCAAAGCAAATACTTTCGGAGAATTTGCTTGCCCATCTAAATGGGAAAATGGAGTGGAATATTAGTTTAAAGCTAGAAAGTATGTTGTAATCGGTTTGTTTAAATAGTTGGGAAATGCAATTTTGTAGATATGAATAGTTCGAGAAATGGGAGGCAAAATTATCTACGTTGTGCAAATATTTAGTAAAATTTTCGTACATTTTCTTTACCTAACGTATGATTGCTTTCTTTATTGTAACGATGCTAACATTGATGTACCAGGAATTATTTTGGTATTTTCTCCTGAATTAGTGCGTTATTACTTTCCCAATTTTAATGATTCTATCATTATTATAGTAGGTTGTATTATCGGATATCATTTGAAATATAATTTCGACACCATGTTGTGAATAGTTCGTAGAATTGGAAACAAAATTATTTACGTTGTGCAAATATTTAGTAGAATTTTCGTACATTTTCTTTACCTAATGTATGATTGCTTTCATTATTGTAACGATGCTAACAATAATATACTAGGAAGTATTTTTATAATTTTCTCTTGAACTAATGTGTGATTGTTTTTCTATTTTTAATGATTCTAACATAATTATATTAGGTTGTATTATTAGATATCATTTGCAGTACATTTTCAAATGTAGAATAGTTTGTAGTATTGGAAACAAAATTTCTACATTGTGCAATATTAAGATGTAAATTTTAGTCACATTTTCACATATTATCTTTAACACATGAATGATTGTTTTTCTTATATGACGATCCCAACCTTACTATTGTACTAAGAATTATTTTCGCATATTCTCTTTTAACTAATACGGATTAGCTTTCCTAATTTTAATGACTCTAACATTATTATAGTAGGTTGTATTATCATTTGCAATATAATTTCGTAGCCGTGATAAGAATAGTTCGTGGAATTGGAAACAAAAATATGTACTTTGTGCAGTATTAAGATGCACGTTTTTAATCGCACATTTTGGTATATTTGCTTAAACTAATGTACGATTGTCTCGCTTATTTCAACGATGCTAACATTATTTAACTAGGGATTATTTTCGTATATTCTCTTTAAATAATGCGTGACGTGTGTTTGCTTAACTAATAACAATGATTCTAACAATAATTATATTAGATATATTATCAGATATCATTTGCAATGCAATTTCAAAGCCGTGTTTTGACTTATTCCTGAAGTAGGATTCAAAGTTATCTACGTCGTGTAATATGGAAGTGCAAGTATTTTTGACGCATTTTCGGAAATTCTCTTAACCCTCTAACGCTTACTGTTACCGTTCGGTAACAAGTTACATAATCCACTTTATTCTACTAAACTAGACCTCCTTCCCGACAAATTTGTTTTTTTTTCATCTATTACATTCCATTTTGAAGTTTTAGTTAATAATAACCCTCATAAATGACAGCAGAAAAGTGTATTCAAAATTAAAATGTGAAGTTTCTAACTGTTGTAAAATTACGTTTTTGGCAGTATTTAAAGTATAATAGTATTAGTACTAAATACAAATAAATTGTTTTGAAAAATTAGTTATAGTTAAAAAAGGTTATTTTGAACTATATTTAGTAGTTTTCTAGTCATTATTATCAAAATTGGAATTTTGTAGTTGGTTTTTGTCACATGGAAATTTTTTTAAAAATTGAAATTATTTAAATTTTATTGCAGTTACATTTTTTCAGTATTTTTCCCGTAATGTACGAGTATTAAAGATGCATATATTATTTTTGGGCATGAAAATAAAAATTCATGCATTAGAGGGTTAAACTAAGGTTTATTTTTTTTCATTGGCGATAGCAACATTGGCGGTCAAGCCTTTACAGACTCGGCATATTCCCCAGAACTGAGAGCCATTTTGTTGTGACATCATCTAGGCTACTCCCGCTACCAATTTTTAAAGCACAGATTACAATAAATCTGAGCTCTCTGTGGATGTTAAAGTAAACCGAGATTTAATTTTGCCGAGAGAACCCAAGCCAAATTGGCCCTCCAGGGATCTTTATACTAATCAATTATACTAATTTATAGATTATCTTATTATAACGATGCTAAAGTTATTAAACTAGGGTGCATTATCTGATATCAGAGAATTTTTCATTTATTATAAATTAAAATTAATGGTTTTATCATCAAATTAAATAACAAAATTAGTATTTACATACGTCTAGTCATTACGAAATAAATATATAGAAGTGCAGCCCTATATCATTAGAAAGAAAATATTTGCAATTTAAGTACTCGTAACTTTTAAACATAATGAAAAAAATATTAAATTGATTTCTGCATAAATAAAAAAAATAAGTAAATAAAGTATCTATTTTTTTTCCTCAAGAAACATCATCGATATTCGTATTTTTATAAGAATCACAAACTATTTATTTCCTAGTTCATTGAAACTACAAATGATCCCTTTTTAATAAATTACTAAAAATGATTACGTACTTTTGCATATTGCGTAATTACCTTTAAACTTATTTCTACAAAACTCAGGTTTAAATATTTAATGCACCTAATTTTCCTTTTTCGGTAGTTATCATTATATTAGTATTTTAAAGTGAATTACGATGGTAAACAATAAAGAAACATTAGAATTATTTTAATTATTTTTAATTGATGTTATAATAACTTTAATTGCTGAATTTGAAAGTAGTTTAATTTATTTATCTCAAACAATATTTCCATTTGTTGAAAAATTCTCACATAATGCCTAAATAGATATTTTTAATTTTAAAAAATATAGTTGTAAATGTCGCCCGTCTCCCATTTACCCTCATATTTTCGGTGTTTTCTAATCCTACATTTCTGAATTATCTTTTATTTAATCACCTTGTCTGGCAATCCTATATACTCTTATATTATACTTTCGGGTATTTAAGAATATTATTTAATCTAAAAGATCAAATTTTTCCGATTTTTAGTCAGGCTACGTTTTTCCTTCTGTGAGCTTCTGAGGAACGTCATCTTCTCAAGTTTTTTTTTGTTCAGATCCCTATCCACACCCTTATATTATATTACTGGGATTTTAAACCCTATTTATAATCCTATATTTTACTTTTTCACACAACAGCCTGCCTGCAAGTGAGCTCCGGGGTGAACGCCATCTTCGGTCCCCAGGACCCCCTCCTCGGCAGCCACGTGCAGTCCCTGTGCGACGCTCTCGACATCCCCCACATCGAGTCGCGGGTTGACATGGAACCGGAGATGAAGGAGTTCTCTATCAACCTGCACCCCAGCCCCAAGATCGTGGGATCGGCCATCAGGGACCTCATCCATTACCTCAACTGGACGAAAGTCGCCATCATATACGAGGAGGACATGTGTAAGTACTATTACAAAAACCTTCTGATAATTTTCTTCATTATTTTCAAAACACTCGCCCTACTTTAAAAATATAAAAGATCTGTTTTAGATCTTTAGATATAAGGACCTTTGTATTTTTTGTAAGCTTTTTTGTAGGCGGGCCACTGAGATTTCGAAATTCATATATGTTTAACGAAAAAATGACAATTTCATCAAAAATTAATCGTTGGTCAAATATCTATCGATCAACGTAAATGATAACGATTAGTTCTCTATCAACCTGCACCCCAGCCCCAAGATCGTATGATCGGCCATCAGGGACCTCATCCATTACCTCAACTGGACAAAAGTCGCCATCATATACGGGGAGGACATGTGTAAGTACTATCGCGAGACACTGAAAAAAAACTTAGGTCGGTCTTGGTTTTAGGGCTTTCGATTTTAGGACCTTAGGTCCTAGCGTTTCTCAGTTGGCCCTTTCACCCAATCATAACTTTTTTTATAGATCGATATAAAGAACTTCATATTTATGTAGATGGTCCAATGAGATTTTGGAAGCCATGTCTTTTCAAAGGAAAACTGTCAATTTCATCAAAAATTGATAGTTTAAGTGGGTTTGGTCGAATATCAATCGATCTACGTAAATGATGAATTTCTCATTAGTTCTCTATCAACCTGCACCCCAGCCCTAAGATCGTGGGATCGGCCATCAGGGACCTCATCCATTACCTCAACTGGACAAAAGTCGCCATCATATACGGGGAGGACATGTGTAAGTACTATTGTGAGACACTGAGAAATATTTAGTTGGGCCTCTCTCAGTGACCATTTTCCGAGCATATCCTACTAAAAAAATTATCCAACCATAAACAAGTTGTGTTGGTTGGGTCAATGGGATTTCGACTACCATATTTTTTGAGAAAAACACATTTCATTGAAAATTAATTGTTTTTGTGGAATTGATTGGTCGAATATCTATCGATCAAAGAAGATTTAACTTTCTTAGTTTCATCGATAATTGTTCGGGTTTTTTTTTGGGGGTTCGGTCGAAGATCTATAGATTGAAGAAGATCTCCCACATCGAGTCGCGGGTTGACATGGAACCATTTTTCACGGGATGGCGCCACTGAACGAATTATTTCTAAAACATTTATCAACCACACTGAATTAAACTGATCTTTCAATAACAACTAAGATTTTTTTTCAAGCAATCTAAAACCATTTTCATTTTTTAGTACCTACTGCAAGAAGATAATCACAATCAAAATTGAAAATTTGGTTTAATCTCATGCAGAAACCGAGTAAAACTTTATCAACACATCAAAACAAGTGAAATAGTTATCAAATATATAATATATATCCTCTACTCATAAACCGCATATCGAATGATTCATAAACCCTCATTGATACTCGAAAAATTCTTCCCAGATCTTTGGATCAGCCATCCGAATTCCCATCCATTATCTCAAGTGTTCCAAAGTGGCCATCAGACATGAAGGGGAAATGTGATGGCCAAGCAGCCCTTGAGGGTTGTGGTGTAACCTGATATCGGGAATGAATAGTTGGGTAGGAAAAGGTAATTTATCTGTCGATAGAATTGGATCTGGTATCAGTTGTTGGGATCAGATGGAATGGACTGTGCATTGGCAAACATAAAATATGACTTTTGAAAGTCATGTGACTGTACAGAAAATGTTTGCGATATTCTAACCTTTTCAAGGATTTTAAAATTGTGGTTTGTGGTGTAACCTGATACACGAAATGAATGGATGGGTAGGAAAAGGTAATTTATTTGTCGATAGAATTGGATCTAGAATCAGTTTAAGCATTTTTACAATAAGAGCATTCAGATGGAACATTGTGCATTTTTAAACCTAAAAGGTAACTCAATAAAGTCATATGATTGTCCAGAAATATTTGCGGCATTCTAACCATTAAGTATGCTTTTACCGTTCAAGAATTTTAAAATTGAGGGATGTGGTGTAATTAATCTGTCGATAGAATTGGATCTGGTATCAATAGTTGGTATTAGATACTTAATATTATATGTTCTGTGCATTGGCAAATATAAAATATAATTTTTTAAAGTCACGTGACAATTCAGTAAATTAATTTCTTTGTTTCTAAACATTCAATATTCTTTTACTTTTAGAAAATTTTAAAGTTGAGTGTTGTGGTGTAACCAGTGATGTCCTTGAAATTTGTGGTGTAATCTAATATAGGTAATGAATGGTTGTGTAGGGAAATCATAGGTAATTTTTCTCCTGGTATCAGTGACTGGCAAATCTAGAGGGTAACTTTATAAAGTCCCGTGACAGACAATATTTGCACGTTTCTGAACATACAATGTGCTTTTACTATTCGAGAATTTCAAAATTGAGTGTTATGGTAACATGTCGTGCAATTAAGGGTAGTGGTGTAACCTTATATCAAGGACGAATTGTTAGGTAGGAGAAGGTCATTTACAGGTCGATGGATTTGGATCTGATATCAGCGGTTGGCATCAGAGACTTTAGATAGATATATACTGTGAATTGGCAAACCTAAAAGATGGCTTTCATCATTTTTTTTTCAAATCCACGTGACTGGTCAGAAAATACTTAAGTAAATCTAAATACAATTCTACTAAAGGGACATTTTCATTACGTTTAAAGTCACATGACTATCCAGAAAATATTTCTTTGATTCTAAACATTCAATATACTTTTTCTGTTCGAACATTTTAAATGGGGCAAAACATTTTTTAAGCACCCCATTAACCTATTCACGAAGACTTTGTGAACAACTTTAGAGCCTTCATTTTCCAATAAAAGTGTTATATTTTAAGGTATTTTTATTTAGTTCCTTGTGTAACTTAATTTGTTCCTTACAAATCATACGGGAGAATAGTCTTCGTTTGTCTTCTATTTTGTTTATTTAGATAAACTTAAGTATACAGCTCACATTCGCGGGACAAATTTTCTTATCATCCGTCTCGTAAACTAGTTAAGTATCCATTTATATTCATATTGAAACTACAACAAAAATAGATTTAAAATAAAAAAATTACGGAATTTACTTAAATTTTAGCAATAAGTTGCCAAATGCTGCAACCTTTTTCGCCAAATTAGTGATTTGGCAAGATTCATCTTGTGCCTCTTATCAGTTCCTTTTTTACTATTATTTTAGCGGTACATCATATTAATGTCGTTACTTAGGATACTGTTGGAATGATCTGGAGTGATGAGGTTAGATGCTCTGAAATGGTGTTAGTGGGCACTTAGTAACAATAAAAAGTGTTGATACCTTTTTTACGTATATGTGTTGAAATTGTGGTTCAGGTGTTGTATTTCTTAATAATAAATATAACGTTCTTTTTTATTATTTCACACCCATAAAGTATGTAATCCTACTGATTTCAATAATAATGAAATATAATTTGTTTCCGAAGGTATTAAATATGTTATTTTTAGGGTTAAATATTATTTAAAATTTAATTATGTTACTCCGAATTATTTATTTCATTGATAAGAACTAAAATTTCTTTTTCAAGAGAAGTTACTATATGCGAAATGACAAGCTCTTCTACACAATATGTATTTAAATTTTAACTCATTAAATATGTCTTACCACACATGACGAGCGAAGTATATTTTTAACTAAGCTACAAAATTGTATACATTGATTTTTAAAATGATGGTCTTTATGTAAACCAAAATCAAAGATGAATAGTTCTTCAGAAAAATACTTTTATATAAAGGTAAAATTTCAAATAGAATCTGTACTAAACAATTCATTGGTGAATGTAGTAACAAAGAGATGGCAGAACCGCCAAGTCACATTATCATCATTGGCGCTACAGTCCCTCAGGGCCCTGGCCTCCTTTAAGGTTTTTCTCTATTCTACTCTGATAGACGACTTTTTTGCTTCCAGTTGGTGATTCCCCTAGTATTAAGAGGACTCTCTTGGGAATTTCACATCTTGAAAATCGTAATGTTATTCCTATGGAGAATATTCGCAAGTCAATTATCTCACAAATTTCACATCTTGAAAATCGTAATGTTATTCCTATGGAGAATATTCGCAAGTCAATTACCGACACAAATTTATTAGAAGGTTACTAGTTGCTTGCATCATTGTAAAGAACGAAAGGAACTTCAAGGATAAAACTAATTTGTTTTGTGAAAATCATATACTTAGTATTTTTAATATTTTTTTTTTAATTAGAACTTAATGCTTATTCCATTTTTTACTAACTTCAAAAAAATTATTAAAATACTAAATATGTGATTTTCACAAAACAAATTAGTTTTATCCTGTTAGTTCTTTTCGTTCTTTACAATGATACAAGAAACTAGTGACCTTTTAATAAAATTGTAGCGGTAATTGACTTGCAAATGTTTTCAATAGGAATAACATTACGATTTTCAAGATGTGGAATTCCATAGAGAGTCCTCTTAAGATTTTCTTCCCCTTGGTCCATCCATCTGATTCTTAGTCTTGTTCTAGGCCTTGATATGTTAGTGTTTCCTTTAATTCTTCGGGTTGTTCTGTTAGACTCCGTCCTTTCAACAGGTCCTAGCCACTGTGGGCTCTCTTTTTTTCTAATCACTGTAAAAATATTCGATTTTTTGTATATTTCGTATATTTCCTGATTTGCTCTTATTCTCAATTATCACATACTACTCCAAAAACTCTTCTAAGTATCTTTATTTTCAACGCTCTCAACAATTCTTCATCAGAACCGCCAAGTATCCTCCTACAATGTACAGAAGAAACCATGAATAAAAAATTTAGGTGCTGTAAACTTTTATTTTCTAACACCACCTATCCAATCTATCAGAAAGCCTAAAAATATACGTGCCGAACAAAATACTAATGGCAGATACAAATATCACAGAAAGCCTAAAAATATACGTAACGAACAAAATACCAATGCCAAATACAAATATCATAGAAAGCCTATAAAAATATACGTGACGAGCAAAATACTAATGCTAGATACAAATATCTAAAGATTCAAGAAGAGCACTTTAATATAAAATATTTTTTTGCATAGAAGCTACATAACGAATGCCAAAAAATAAAAATAATCATAGAGCTCAAACATCATAAAAATCACTAGAAAACCTTAAATGTAGAGTATTACTTATAAATACCTAAATGTTACTAACATTTATTTACTCCTAAAAACCATTTTTTTTTCGGTTTTAAAATTTGTTTCTTTCGTTTCTTAAGCCTGGAAACCACACAAGTTACTCATAAATAGAAAAATACGTCTTAAAATTTCTATGTTGGCTCGAAAAGTATTCATACCAACATCTTCGTCTAAGAAAATGTTTGGATTTTCCTTTTTAAAAAAAAACCTTTTCTACTTCAAATTTAATCAATCACATGTCAATGCTTTCCCTCAGCGGTAGAAGGTACGTAATATTTTTAGATACTAGTTATTCGCAATATGCGGTGCTTCAATATAACCCTCGGCCCCGATGATAATTTGGAATCATCATTTTAGAAAAAAAAATTCTGATCGCCTATAGCCATTTATAATATTCAAAAAGCAAATAATTCGATTCTTGAAACTTTTTTCTTTTCGAAAATATTTTTTATTAATCCCAATTGAAGACAGCTACGTCATTTTTCAATGCAATACATAAATAAACTGCTTGGGTATTGGTATTTTGAAAAGCTTGAACATTCTTGTGGATAACCGAAAAGTAAGTATTCAGAAAAATTGTATATATTTTTTTTTTTCCAAAAGGTCTGCTTTTTTCCCTCTTAAGTCTTTGCAGACTCGGCATATTCCCTAACTGAGAGTCGGTTAAAAGCCATTTCTCTGTTGCAACCAACGAAAGCAGCTCTCGCTACCAATTTTGACATTCAGATTGAAAGGAATCTAAGTTCTCTGTGGATTTTAATGAATGCCGAGTTATAAATTAAATTCTACAACGATTTCTCTTGAACGAAATACAAAAAGTGTGGACATTTTTTGAAATTTTCATGTGTTTTAACTGTTACCTGTGCTCTTGCATCTATTAAATTTCGCTTAAATACAAACATTCAAATATTAAGTTGAAGGTAATTATTTAATGCAAAATTTCATTAAAAAAACATAAT
The DNA here is from genome assembly GCA_023701765.1 of Hylyphantes graminicola. Classification (NCBI taxonomy): domain Eukaryota; kingdom Metazoa; phylum Arthropoda; class Arachnida; order Araneae; family Linyphiidae; genus Hylyphantes; species Hylyphantes graminicola. The sequence goes on from CM043111.1 coordinate 21,213,571, forward strand.
TAAAGTATCTGTATTACAAATAAAGTTATGCTCATTTTAGTTGGACAATCACGCACAATCAATGGATTCTCTTATGCTGAAATTGCAATACAAGTTGGTGGTTCAATGACTTGAAAAACTAAGACAGATCATACTATTAGTTGCATAACTTATTCATAATACAGATATTGTAGTACTGTATTTATTTTTAATTCTACATGAAATTACTTTGATGATGATGATGTTTTACCCATGGAAATAAATTATATGGGAATAGAGGTCTCATGGTCGGCTTCAGCGATATGCACGCAGTGGTAATCACAAAGATTAAATTACTTTTAATTTGATATACGATTGTTTAATTTGATATACAATTAATATATTCTGCAATCACACAAAGTTGAAAAATATGAAACTTTCAAAAAGTGTCCACACTTTCGGCCACCACTGTAGGTTTGAACAGGTGAAGAGTTCGAAGACGTTTCGTATTTCTCATCCCAACTCTTTCTTTGGGGAATATAAGAGCCTCTTGTTGCTCGCCGGGCTTAGGAAGAGCCACATCAGACACATCCTTGCTTTAAATCAATTTTCGGTTCGAATATATATTCGAAATATATTTCAAAAAAGATTTAAAAGTGAGGGATGATGTTCTGAAAACAAGTCAACATTGAAAAACGGATTCCATATTTTTTTTTAAGATTTGGTATGGCATGGAGTACATAAAGTAACTGCACAGTAAAAACATTGGTGAAACGTTGTTTCGTAAACACGGCGGCTTCACATTTTGATAACTTACACCGTGTTTACAGAGTAAAGCTCCACCCATATTTTTTAGTGTGCTATTGTATTAAAGTAAACGTTGGTTTGTTATTGATTGCCTTTAGTACGTAAAGGTAAATTATTCGTAAGACCTGTACTTAAGACAAAGAAAAAATTCGAATTTTTTCTTTAAAAAAAAACTGAAATTTCATGTTTTGCAAAACAGTCATTGGTAACGCTATTCCACAAAACGGGCCGAAGTCTAACTCCCTTAAGTTTTTTTACTACACTAAATTTATGAAGTCATGTTGCATTAGAGAATATGACATTTATTTGACGGTGTGACTTTACTCCATTTATTTAGAGTGACTCCCGAATTGAAGTGAAAATATTTTGCTTTTATTTATGCTGAAAAAAAAGTTACAATAATATTTTGTCTTCGTCAAATAGTACATTTCATAAGTCAAGTGATCATTTACAAATTCAAAATATATGACTTTTTCGCAACAGACCTGATCAGCCTGCTAGAGATTATCCGTCCACCCTTGCTCTAAATTTGCAGATCAAGATGAGTCAACAAATATTTTAATTGAGTCAAACTACTCCGCTTTTCGTAACCCTGATCATCATGGAGAAGCTGATCCTTGCCCCCCGACCTGCAGGTCAAGATGAGTCAAAAGATATTTTAATTGAGTCAACATTTTCGATTGTTTGTAACCTTGATCAGCCTGCTGATCCATGCCACGCGAACTGCAGGTCATTAAGAGTCAACTGATACTTTTACTGAGTCAAACTCTCATTTTTTTCTGCAACCCTGATCAGCTGATCCATGCCCCACACCCTGTAGGTCAAAATGAGTCTACTAATACTTGTTCCGAGTCAAACTATTTTATTTTTATTTGTTGCAGCCCTGATCAGCCTGCAGGAGCTGATCCGTCCGCCCGTTCCCCGAGACCTGCAGGTCATCTTCCGCAAGAGCAGCGTGGACACCTTCCGCGACACACTCAAGGACATCCGATCCAGGGGCATCTTCAGCCTCGTCGTGGACACGCGGCCACAAAACCTGCCACATCTCCTGCAAGCGGTATTGTATTTTCTAGACTAGTCTTACTTTTAGATAATAATGTTAATTAAAGATCAAAAACATCAATAACTGTATTTTTACGTTTTGACAATATTATTACTTCACGCTCAAAAAACATCAATAACTGCTCTTAACGTACAGGGTGGCCCAAAAGTAGGTTAACAGATAATACGGTACCATTAGTAAGAATTTCGTTTTATTTAGAACATATATTTGGCATAGTCGTGCTTATTTTTGTTGATTGGCTAAAATAAAGTCGTACTACAGCGTATAATATACAAAGAGTAGCGATTCGTGGACTAATACGAAAATGTTCCATGCTTTCGACACTTAAAAAAATTCTGCTTATTTTACAGTCTCGTTAAACACTTATCTGACAACCCATTTCGATTCTTAATTTTAGCTTACATCTTTCTTTTTTTTAAACTATATTTGGTCAAATTACTTGTTGGCTTTTGACGAAAAATATTGGTTAAGATGTATTTTAATACTTAGCTCTTCATACTGACCAATTTACTAAATGTACTTCACACTTCATTAGATGAAAATCTAATAAATTAGTTCATTATAATCACTCTCTTAATTAAATCTTTGGAAATTTGTGTCATTAGTTGTTCCGTGGAACCACAAGTTTAAGGCCAACTATGCAGTAATTAGGTTTCAGATTACAACTAATTTAATTAATGGGAACATCAGTTGTTATAATAAGCAATGCCTTAACGAGTTTGTCACAAAGATTTATGTATCTTAAAGAGTCGAAGTATTAAGAAATAGTTTTTCTTAATTACTTAGCATAACTAGTCAATTTGCATTATATATAAAAACTTAATGCTCATAAAAACTAAAATAAATTTCCAGATAGTCATTATTCTTTAACTTTATCTTCAATTATCAGCAATTTTCATTATTCATGATCTGGAAGCTTGGATATTATAAATATTAGTGAATACGGGATTGGGCTGTTGCATATATATAAAAAAAGTATATAAACTCGTTTTTACGATAAGTGTGTATAACAGCGTAAAATGTGCCCATGGATCATATTGGCAGACAAAAAAAGTACAACTCTGTTTAATTTGAGTTTTCAAAAAGACACTAAAACATCCCATGTTTTTAATGATATCATCGAACCTAATATTCATGGTTGGATTTCTTTCTTTTTTTTTTAATTTAGGTCCTTCAAGTGCAGATGAACGATTACAAGTACTACTATCATTTTACGACGTTTGTAAGTATGACGTAACTACTTTTGAAAATTATTATAATTACCAGATTTTATGCATAATTTATATATTTTTTAAATATGCTCGAATGCTAAAGAAAAATACCGTTAAAAACAAGAGATTGGAAATGATGATTATATAGTAAAAATATAACTGTAAGCATATCCTTTTCTCTTATTGACATAAATGATTTGAGAAATACTTTAATCCAGATAAAAAAAATAAACACGTGAGAAATGATATACCACACAATTAGTTTAGAGCAAAAATTTGGCGCATCGTTTCACTTAAAAAAGGTTTCTTGCAGCAGTAATGACTGGGCGGCGAAATGGTTCATCGTGTTTTCGGCAATATATTGAACTATTCTGAGTTTTTGCTTCCAAAATCTGAAGAATGGTTCAACCAAATACCAAAAATGTTGTGAAAAATCTCACCACACAGTCATTGAAGCTACTATTAACCATTGTTATAGAAAAGCAAGCAAAACAATTGCAATAGTGATCACCGAAACTTCCTTTAGCTTAAACTTCCTTCCCTTTTTTTGTAAATTTTTCATATTATTTTTAATATTTAAAATAGCGTTTTTATTAAAATAGTAAATACATCTCTCGGTATAAAACACCAAAAATATACTTAATTTTTTTATTAAAAAATTAATATAGTATTTTTCAATTTTTAAAATTTGTATGAATTGAAATTTCTTTTAATCGCTTCGATAGAAAAAAAAATTAGAATTGATAATTATTTCTTTTTCATTAAGCTAAAGTGAAGAATATATTAAGTTCCCTGTTCTAAAGTCAAACAAGCAACCTTTTCCGAAGTGTTTGCGCGTTAAATCTACAAGATTTAATTAAAAAGCACAACGGAACTGCGGGGCTTTATTAAAATACGAGGCATTGGAACTGCGAACCCATTATAAAGGTTATAATCAAGGAAAATTCATCACTTTATGAAAACGTTTTGGCGTTAACTTAAATGAGGAGGGGCGCTATTATTGATTTCCATGCGATGGAAATTCTGAAATTACTACTCAAATAATCAAATTTGCTGTTTGATTAAAGTAAACTTTTTTTGTGTATATCCATAAAATTTTCATTACACAAATTGCTATCGGTTTTATTTTCACATATTAAAATTAAAATTTTGAGCCTTTGAATAAAGAGAAAATTCTTATTAAAAGAAACCATCCGAGACGTATCCATCTGTTTTTTTAATTGGCAGTAATGTAATAATTGTAATAGGATTTAAATTGATAAGATACAAAAGCTACCACAATAAGTGTATGCGATTATTATATACCATTATGATATAGTTAAATAGCTTAACTTTGAAACAAAATTTAAGTGTGCATTATTATTCAGTTTTATGAAAACGTTACTTTGTTTTGACCTCATTTAAGTTAAAGTTTTGACGTTAACTTAAATGAGGAGCAATGCTATTATTGATTTCCATGCGATGAACATTCTGAAAATACTACTCAAATAATCAAATTTGCTGTTTGATTATATAAAGTAAACACTTTTTTGTGGATATTCATAAATTTTTCATTACACAAATTGTTATCGGTTTGTTTTATTATCAAATGCATTTAATTAAATTGTTTATCCCTTAAAAAAGAACAAAGTACTCAATAATAGAAACCCAAAGAGAAGAAAAGTCATGTTTATTCTTTAAAAATGGTTTTATATTTAGTATTTTCAATTTGTCAATAATGGAACAATAATAATGTTTAAGTTGATTAAATAGAAAGTCAACAATAAGTGCACACGATATTTGTTATAGCTTAATAAATAATTAAACTTTGAAACAAAATATAAATTTGTAGTAATATTCCGTTTTATGAAAACTTTTGACGTTAACTTAAGTGTGGAAGAATGTTATTATTGATGAAAATTCTAAAATTATTACTTGAATAATCAAATATGCTTGATTATAAAATACATGATCTTTTTTTGCTGTAAATAATATATGTATAATAATATTCGTAACTTTTTCATTGCACTAAATGTAATTGGTCTGTTTTATAATCGCATGTTTAAATTTAGTGTTCCAAACTTTGAGAAAAGAACGTACTCAATAAAGAAAACCAACCAAGTAGCATCCATGTGTATTCAATTTAGCAGTATTGTAATAATTATAATAAGATTTAAATTGATGAGATACAAAAGCTACCACAATCAGTGTATATGATGTCTATTTTTATTTATTGAAATAGCTAAACTTTAAAACAAAATTTAAGTGTGCATTTTTATTCAATTTTATGAAAACATTTTGACGTTAAATGAGAAGAGACGCTGTAATTGAGTTCCATGCTATGAAAATTCAGAAATTTTTACTTAAATAAAATAAAATTTTCTGTTTGATTAAGGTACACACTTTTTTGTGGATATCCATACAATTTTCATTGCACAAATCGCTATAGGTTTTATTTTCACATTATTAAAATTTAATGTTTAACTATTGAAGAAAAAAAATCTTAATAAAATAAACCAACGGAGATGGATCCATGTGCTTTTTTTATTTTCAATAATCGAATAATAATAAGATTTAAGTTTATGAGATACATAACATACCACAATTAGTGTATACGATCTTCATTATAATTTTTAAATAGCTAAAAGTTGAAACAAAGTTTGATTTTGTATTAATGTTCCACTTTATAAAAATGTTTTGACGCTAACTTAAACGAGGAGGGAAGCTATTATTGATTTCCATGTGATGAAAAGGCTAAAATTACTATTGAAATAATCAAGGATACTTTTCAAATTAAAGTATATATTTTTTTATGGATATCCATATATTTTGCAATACAAAAATTAATATCGGTTAGTTTTATTGTCCATTTGTTAAATTTTATTTGTTAATCTTGAAGAAAAAGAAATGACCACTAAAAGAAAGAGAACAATCCATATGTTTTCCATTTGGCAGTAATTGGTTACTAACAAGATTAAATTTGATTAGATGCAAAATCTAACAAAATTAGTACATGCGTTATTCCTTATAATTTGGTTAAATATCAAAACTTTGAAACAAAATTTGGGTTTGAATTATTGTTACTGCCAAACGCTTTGCGTTTTGATACAACTTTAAATAACTTGGTGTATAATAATTATCAATTTATCTTCATTAGAAGAAAGTTAGTACATTACACTACTTACTACTCTTTCTCTCTCTCTGCTTATTATTAATATGTAATGGTTTATACAGGGTGGTGCAAATGAAAGCGGTCCCGGTCTAGAGATGGGAATACGTTGAAATGCTGGGCGAGAAAACTCTTGAAGCCGTCTGAAACGTGTTTTTGCATTGGTTGGATCGGATTAGCTCACATTAGAGCTACTCATAGACTAGTGGCGAGCTCAGATCTTAGTTCATATTATATGAAGACGTCCCAATCAATAACTTCAGTTAACAAACCTGTTTGATTATTGGTTTTCGACTTAGCAACATTTCTGTCGTATTCTTATCTCCACGTTGGGGCCGCTTTTATTTGCACCACTCTGTATTGAATTCAAGGTAATTGTGCATGGATATATTGATTTGATAAACACGTCTTCGTTTTATGACTTGTTAGCAAAAAGGCACACCTAAGTTCATTATCTAATGTAACCATTTTATTGTTTTGTAGGACCTAGAAACTTACAATTTAGAAGATTTTAAATATAATTTTGTAAATATGACGTCATTTCGAATGACTGACAATGACCAAGAATTAGTTAAACAAGCCTTAAAAGAAATGGAAAAGTTCGAGCCAGTCGGCCAGCACATTTTAAATAGAACCAATATAATTAAGGTAAGTATTTAAAGCATTAAGACAAAGTACGAAATTTATTTGCGAAAATTATCTGTTTAGCGTTTTTCAATTCTTGTGTTTAATAAATCTCGAAGATTTCTTTGCTAATTAAGTTGAATTTTGAAATTTTTAAAATGTTTCTTATATATGTGGTGCACAAAATTGTGCATGGAATAAGGTCTAATATCTATAGTTTTTCTTTTAAATAAAGTTTGAATTCAATAATAATAATTATTATTTTTTGATTTTCAGCATGTTACATTTTAACTGTAGCTCACATTTAAAAATCCATGCACAGTTCCTGAACAAATAGTACTAAAAGCAAACTACAAGAGTTTGGTGGAGTTTTTCTCAAAATTGAAAGAGGAGTAGCGTTTTAAAAAAGCTCAATTTTTTTTTACTTTTGTTTTTAATAAATGAAAAAGTACTTGTAAATATTTGTTTTTATTGCTAGAAAATGTTTATTTATAATGAACATAAATATACATGAGCATATATAAAACACTACACTCTTAGAAATAACGCTTTCGTTTTTGACGAATCATGAATCCTCAAGCCTCATTGCGTTAAATTTGAGGATTTTTTCGTCAAACTATCACGTGACTTTTGAGTAAACGCGAATCCTCACTTTTACGGTCGTGATTTGACGATTCTGTATCTTGATTTTAAGGAAACTGAATCTCATTGTTGTACTCACATGCTCAAAAATCACGAAATATTTCTTTAGATTAGACGAAATTCAAATACTCATAAAAATGACGATTCAAATTTCCTCACTTTGAGGCAACGAAAACTCGGAGCATTTTCCAGTAACGGAATCGTCAAAATTAAGGAAAATTTCGTCGTTTTTGTCATTGTTTCCAGAAATAATGCTTTGGGCACCGTATCACCTCAAAACGTAAAATAAATTTAATATCTTTCTCTCATCTCCTATCTCGCTGCATTACGTAACCGCCGGCAACATCGAAGTAGCAGTAATTTTTTCTATCTAATTGAAAAAAGAATTCCTTAGCAAATCGCTGTTTCTAAAGTAATTCTAAAATTTATGTAAATAAGATTTATGTTATAAAAAATACTCATTCTTAAAACTTATTTTTGAGAAAATAAATTGATCTTTGAATATTGTACAAAGGTAGCATGCATTTAAAAAAAAAATCTGTAATTAAAACCACTCAACTTGGAACTTGTCTAGAATACATTATTCAAATTTGAGGCGCAATTAAAACTAATTGAAATTTTTGTTTCACTGAGATTTTACAAAGTGAACTAATTATCATTTTATTTTTCGATTGAAAGGTTTTTTACGCTACACCAGAAAACTAGCTTCCTCCAGAGATGTAAAGTAACGTCACACCAAATTTACGGAGTAACGTTATACAATAAGAAGTAAACTGACATTTTACAGTGCAGCATTATTGTACACTAAACGAAAGAAAAATATCTCCAATTTACCATCACAAAGTGATGGTATAAGTGTTGCCATCACACTGTACTATGAATTGGCATATGAAATAGAATTTATTGTGTGATAAGCGTTTGCTTCACTGGCAATGATTAGATTCACCGACCCTTTTCTATTAAACACAATTGGATTAATTTGTTCATGCGACTCTGTAAGTCAAGAAATTCGATGGGGCAAACTTCTTATTTAAACAACGTTATATAAATTTTTTGTAGTAATACTGCTTTTTTACAATGTGTTCAAACATGTATTGCAAGAATCTTTGATGCCACTAATTCAATGATGTAAACTTCTTATTTGCACAACGTTCTATCATAAATTTTTGTAGCACTACTACTTTTTACAATGTGTTCAAACATGTATTACATGACACTATGATGCCACCAATTCAATGGAGTAAACTTCTTATTTGTACAACGTTATATCCTAAATTTTTTGTTGCAATACTAATATTACAGTGTGCTCAAACATGAATTGCATTGTCTTATTTACAGTCCGAACCTGCGCTCATGTACGAAATTATATAATATCTCAAATATTGTCCGAAAACCAATATAAAAACTGGTTTACTAAATGAAGCCATTGATCACTATTAGTAAGCCCAAACAAACGCTCTTGGCAAACTATTTGGCGCTATTCCACAGTGGAATTTATATAGGCTTATTACACTGACATGGCGATTTCTGACTCACTTGTAAAAACTTCAATTGTAACACATTTCTTTTAAAGGTGAATTAAATGAAATTACTAATTAATGAGATTACTATTATCTTGTATAAATTCAGATTTCCCGCTACAGCCTACAACCACGCAAAAAGTAATTTTTTGTTCCATTTTAATTAATGCAATATAATTAATAAAATTATAATGTGGTTGCTTGGCGACTTTCTAACGGCTTCACTTAGTTTCTCGCCAAGCATCTCCCTCTTCTCTATGTTGTCCGTGTACCACGTTCCCTCCTTCCCCGTCAAGTGATGTATAATTGTAATTTATTTCGGACAGGAGTCATATTTTTATATTTAAGTTCATAATATGCATACATGTTTTTACTTGGAAAAATAAAAGTAAATATGGAGCATTTAAGTTATCACTTCATTATCGATCAAGTCATTATTCATCATTGAGTGGGGAGTGAATGTCTCTCCGACGGAGGCCTGGTACTAGCTGTAGTAGTATGACTTTGCCAACAATAAAAAAAAGGCTGATCAAACGTGTAAAACAGACGCCGGCAAACACACAAAGAGTTTGAGGTTTGATACCAAAACCAAGCTGTCCCTGACTTCCCCAACTGTCGTGGAAGTGCCCAAGCCAGTCCTGAGCTCATACTCCATTGACTCGGTTTAACGTGGAAGGACGTCAACAATGACCCACTTTTTGACTTTCTCAGGGTCGCACACATCATGGGAACTGGTCTAATTTTGACACAGAGATATGTAAAAAAAATATCGGATAAGTGGTGGCTTAAGAGTGACTTAGAGCTTTTGCTGAATTGGTAGAAACTGACATCCTGTTTAAATGCGAAGAGTGAAGAACTAAAATTATAACTAGGATTGAGTGGTGTTTTTTTTCCTTCAGAAAACATAATAAGCGTTTACACACACTTCTAGCACTGGATATTTGTTCCATTTTGTTTTTTACTGACAGGTCGAACCTGCGCTCATGTACGATTCCGTGTACGCTCTGGCCGAGGGGCTGCACTCCCTGCAGCAAGGGACGGACCTCAGGCCTGCCAACGTGTCCTGCGAAGAGGAGGTGCCTTGGATGGACGGGAGTAGCCTTTTTAACTATATTAACTCGGTAATGTTTTCAAGCACTTTGTACATTAATGCAGTTCGGTACATTGTATACGGCTAATGCTAAATTGACCTTCTTCGTGTTCCTTTTCTTAGAAACTAACATACAAAACCACACAAAAAAAATCTGTTCATTATATGCACTTTGAACAATACAACGAAATGAGATTTTATCAACATATGAAGTAGTTTTTTTAACATTGTTTAACGTATTGTGTTTTTTTTTATCATCTTTGCATCACAAAATTATTCATATCTTTTTTCTCCATCAAATTTTTAGAAATTCTCATTTCAGTAAGCAACACACCTTGAAACAATTATCCTGTAAAAAGTTTAGGCTTCATGAAATAGTTTTTAAGAAAAACGTACCTAAACCTGAAAAAACACCTCTGAGAAAAGGGATGTTTAAAGTTAAAAACTTACATTATGAAAATACTGCTGATCTAGATCCAAATTAAATTTTAACTAAGTTAAAGTGGTCAGAGAATGACATACAAAGGGAATCGTTGGAAAGCTCTTGAAACTTACTTTATACAAATACTAAAATCTCAAAATTGATTTTTTTGATAATGACATGGTTCCGACCTGCCTTAACATGCTTCATATTTTATGCAAAACTGTTCCGTCTTCCTTCAACTCCTTTCTTCGGCTATGTACACATGAGGGCGGTTGACCACGCGTTTGTCAAACGCGCGTTAGCCAAATACATAGAAACAAATGGGATCGTACACATGCAAACGCGCGCTTTGAATCAACGTCACCAAAACGCGACGGTTGTAGTTTTCCCTTCAACCGCTACGTTTGCAGCGCGTTCGAGTTACTATAACTGGGCATTAGAATGTACACATGTGTTCAGTCGAGCGCGCGCTTTTGCTCGGTTTTGACGTGAATTTTGTGATCTGTGAGTGATCTTACCATTGTTTTGATCTGTTTGTGTCTGTACAATGGATGCGGAAGCGTTTTTACGATTAATAAATTTGTTTCTAAAACATTACTTTGTTAATGAGGCTAATTTTTTCCTAATTCTGAGGTTTATTAAAAAATATTGTTGTCATTCTTATATTTAAAAGTATAATATGAATTGTAGTAAATAATTGTAATAAAATACTTTAATGTTACAACGAGTTTTTCTTCTGATGAAATTGCATCCCTCACAACATATTCACAAAGTGATATGTCATCAGTGATTAAAGATAATAGTTCATCAAATGAACTTATACTCATACGGAAGTAGTTGAAAAACTTGTTGGGGTGTTCCCTTAATTTTGGGTATAGCGTCACAAATGAACCCATAGTTAACCGGTAATCTATAAGGGGATGAACCCACCATCGTCTTTGTATTCTTTGCCGAGCCTTGTATCTACGGTACAATACCGAAAACAGGTAAACTCTTCTAACTCCATGTGTTCGCACTGAGTACGGTGGTCCAACTGACGGATGCCGTGTCTTGCGCTGTCAGCCAACGTGCACTCAACGTGCACTCAACTCGGCGTCTAACGCCCTCATGTGTACGGTTTCACAATTTGCCAACGCGCGTTGACCGCGCGTTGGCAAACGCGTCATGTGTACATAGCCTTCTCTACGAGATTTGAAGAGCCGTCTCAGCTTGTCCATGATAGAAACTCATGTATCGCCAATAGCCCTCTTGTAGCTCTAGTGCGACGATAATTCAAACCAAACCAAAAGAAACTCATGTATTTTCACAGACTCTGTGCCAGTTAGTAAGATACTGGAAGGATTATAATTTGAATTATTGACTCATAAAGGTCCATAACTATTTTAATCTTTAAAATAAAAATATATAAAGTTATTTTAGAGATTTTTGGCAGGGTTAATTTTTTCGAAAAGCGTATTATCATACCATAATGCTTTGTAACATAATGGTTAATGTATTTAGTAAATCTCGCATTAAATATGCTATGTAATGCAATAATTCGTATTTAATAACATCTTTTTTGCAGGTAGAATTTTTAGGCTTAACAGGTAAAGTGCAATTTAAAGAAGGGAGAAGAAGCAGCGTTAAATTTGATTTATTGAAATTACGTGAGACTAGCTTGGAAAAGGCAAGTAACTGAATTTAGCAATTTTAAAAACATCATTGATGTTTATTTTAAATTATAAAAGCTTAGTATTATACCAATTTTTATAATTTCTACATCAATTTGTTTATTGGTTGGATTTCTTCATCACTAACCCCGATACACTATTTTGGTGCAAAGATTGCACCAGAACTCTCTAGCTGCAACTAATATCTGAAGGGTGGATTTAATATTTTTTCTAGTAAAACCATAACTTCGATCCACTCGAAAAGTAGTAAATAGAGGTTATAGCTATAGGGTTTCAAGATTTCCAGTGCTATTCTGGTGCAAATATTTTCTGTAAATCAGCCAGTAGAGAACAAATTTGAATGGTTCTCTTAAAAAGTCACACATTACTTTTCCGTTCCCAGAATAAGCCCACATAATATTTTTTTTCTCTAATGGGGCTGCAACATTAGCGGTCAAGCCATTTGCAGACTTGTCATATTCCCTAGAACTGAGAGCCATTTTTGGTGGCACCTTCTAGGCAACTCTCGCTACCAATTTTGACGCCCAGATTACAATGAATCTGAGCTCTCAGTAAATATTAAAGTAAGCCGAGATTTAATTTTGCCAAGAGAGAACCCAAGCCAAATGGGCCCTCCATTGATCTTTTGCATGCCACATAACCATATTGCATACGTGCCCAAGATTTTCCCATCAAAAATATCCGACGACTCATCCAGGTCTCGAACCCGCGATCTTGGGCTTACGAGGCAGACGCGTTCGACGTCTCGGCCATTAAGCCGCTAAAAAATATTAGCATAAATCATAATAAAAATTTAATTTTGATAGGTAGGAGAGTGGACTACAGGAAGAAGGCTGAATATCACCAATCACAAAGTGTTTCATGAATTCGGGACGACGAACATTACACTCAAAGTTACCACAATTGAGGTATGCTAACCTAGATACAGTAGGTATCATCTTTATCGTTTGTTCTCTGCTGTAACTGGCCGATCATTTTATCCTTAAAAAAAATAGACCAAAATAATTTGTTTCGTTATTGTACCTCATCCGTATGATGCTGATAAAAAATGGGCAAACTATATTGCAAGTTTCCGGTAATCTAGACCTCAACAACAACAAAAATTACGATTTTTTTAATAGTATGTAGCTTACAAAACTTAAATACATTGAATAAACTACCATACTATACTAATGCATAATTACTTTAGACATATATTTGTTATCCTTAAATAAAAACAATGTATGCACAATTCGAATGCATATTTAAACCTTTGTTAATTTCACGGTTTACCGGGGTTTTCGAGTAGTCGACTTGTCTTTAGTAATATTCAAGCCGGTTAAGAAGGTATTTGTATGTCGGCATTCAAACGAAACGAGTCTCAAATAATTACACAAAAATATAGCTTTTGAAAGTAGCAATGCTTATTATTAACCAAATGTAAAATTGTATGTTTAAACTCCCAACTAAAATATTTTCGGTGTTGTTTCGACACAAATAATGTTTAATGTTTTCTTACAAACAATTCCTTAAGCTGCAACATTCAAAGGAACAAATTTGCGCATGTTATCAAACTACATGATCACTATTACTCACAAATCCCCCAAAAATACAATATCAAACTTAATTTATTTACGATTTCGAATTGCTAAAATTTCATTATTATATTTGAAAGTTTTAAGTTTCTATAAAATTAGACACGATGTATATATATATTTTTTAATTATAAATTTCCCTCGATATTGGAAAATCTTTTTACAAAACCATTTCCTTTCAAATGACATCTTCGTATTCCTGACAAAAATTTATATTGCTCCTCTAGTTGACTTTTACAATTGACAACCGACTTTTCAACTTTAATGAAATTAGTCTCCTGCTATTCCGACAAACGAATTCCTTTCTTCGCAATCCAAACATGGATACAGAAATTTAAAATGGAAATTTTCACGAATCCAACTCCGCCAATGTTCGCATCGTTGGATACATTCCACGTTGGGGTAAAACTGCCGCGGCCATTGAATAGATTAAAGATGTTTTGGCGAGGAAAAACATGAAGCCGTACAAAAGTCGCCAAAATCGATCCGATGCATTCACAGACAACCGAAATGAGAGTAGAAATCGAATACCAACTCAACAACGAGGTACCAAAAATAAAAAAAAGGGACCTTCTTTAATCCACACCACAGTTAACACTCTAATGCATGATTTTTTATTTTCATCCCAAAAAAATAGATATGTATCTTAAATACTCATGCATTATGGGAAAAACATTGAAAAAATTTAAATGCATTAGAATTTAAATTATTTCGATTTTTTTCCAATATGACAAAAACCAACTACAAAATTCCAATTTCGATAATAAGGACTAGAAAACTACTAAATATATTTAAGAATAACCCTTTTTAACTATAATTAATTTTTCAAAACAATTTATTTGTATTAGTGTACTAATATTTTTATACTTTGAATGCTACCAAAAACGTGATTTCAAAACAGTTAATAACCTCACTCTTTAATTTTGAATATACCTTTACTACTGTCATCTATGAGAATTAAGAGTAAATAAAATTTTAAAATAGAATGTAATAGATGAAAAAAAAACAAATTTGTCGAGAGGGAGCTCTAATTTAATAAAATAAAGTGTATTATGTTACTTGTTGCCGAACGGTAACAGTACGCATTAGAGGGTTAAACATTGTTTTTAATTGTTGTCTAGAATTTTGTTCCGGTATTCGAAAATTAGTTTTCTAAGAACATTTTCCCTATTAATTTTTTTAAGTGACAACTTCTTGCTGTGCTGTTGATTGCTCAAAACATTTATAAAAGAAGGCTTGTGCAGATAGAAAAATAGTTTATTTCCATCTATATTAATCATTTTGATAGTGAAACCGAACCAATCAATGAAATCACTGTAAACTATTAAAAACATTTTTTGACAAAATTACTTCACAAAACATACTTTTTACCATATATCTATATGAAAAGTATGTTTAGATTATATATAAGAACATACGTGTAGGATTTCGCTCGGGTCTTAAGAGGATAAAACAATTAAGAGCGCTACGTCATCTGAAACAATCTCATTCTTTCTCAAGCATTTTTCTGGGTGCATCGCAGAGACGATAAATAGCATCACTAGCCAAACTAGTTCTGATTTGATTTCATCGGCAGAAAATTAATCTTGTTTAACCTTATGATCGCAGCAGAGATGTTCTTAATTTAATTTCGAATTCACAGAACGGGAAAACTCGACTGAAGATACCCAGAGTATTTTGATTTTACTGAACTTCTATTGTGTGCATGTGCATACTATATTTATTTACGGAATGCGAATAAGAAAGGTTTTTTTTTTTAGACAAAGAAAGATTCTTTGATGTAATTTGAAGGCTTTTAGTACTTGTTTTTACAGTAAATTAAAAATAAAACTTATGATTAAAGCTTTTTTCAATTGATTATTTTTTTTTTCGTTTTAAGGGTCTTATATTGTAACGCAACCTTATACTGATTTTGCCTGAAGGTTAATTTTGAGTTTTGTTTTAATTTAAAAGAAATTTAAATTAATATTTTTAAACAAATCACAAAAAAAACTTATCGTAAATAATAACTGTCATTGTATGTAGAGCAGTTTTTGTTTGTAGTGTACCTTGTGTTGGCTGATAAAAATATTTTTTTAACGGCGTTTTAAAGTTTTGTATTGGTGGATTGTTTGAAAAGGGGCTAGGCATTTTAATCATATAACAAATGTTGGTTCTCTTTATCTATCCTACTTTTTTGAATAATTAAAATATGTAAATCTTTAAACAAGTGTTTTACGTTTTCGAAGATCTTCATTTTATACATTTTAATTAAGAAATACTATTAATTATGTTTCAAACATCTAAATTCGAAATAAAATTTTAAATTAAAGCTGTATTACAATGAAATAATTGATTGAGCAAAAAAAGGTTCCATTTCTTAAATGAGGAAAAATATTTCCGTACACATTCTTCTCAAGTAACATATATTTTTATATCATCTAGTTTCTATTGAAAAAACGCGAACGCACAAAGTGACATTGTCGTAAAAATTGAGATTTTTATATCAATGGACATGTTATTCTTTCCTTTAACTGTAAAAAGTTTACCCTTCTTCATAAACTTTCAGAAAGTTATATCTCTTGCCATTTTCAAGAACCTTTTTGAACAAATATAAAATCAAACTAAAATCTTTGAAGTTCATTTCTCGTTTTCACATTTTCGTCGCTTTGCACGTTCTTCCACTACGCTCTTCAAATATATTGTAGTTATATTTTCAGGCTTGTGTTGCTTGGACAGAGACCCGTTTATAAACCCTCGTCAAGTAAGACAAACACAACAACACACACATGCGTAACAGATGCTGCCATCGTTCGCCATCTCCACAATTTAGACATGTCCCTGAAGGGGAGAGATATAGTCTCCAGGAACCTACACCCGTGGGAATCTGCGCAAAAACTGCTCACAGGACCTTTGGACCCAACAGGCGACGAGCACGTTCTCCCCATATACTCGACAAGCACAAACATCCATGCATTATGGGGATTTAAACACAGAGGCTCCAAAGGCTAGCTTCCTAACCATTGCTTAATGAGTTTATCTATAATAATAAAAGAAAGAGTCTGTCTGTCTGTCGGTCTGTCTGTCTGTGTGTATGTCTGTGGATCACAAAAGACCTACTTAGACTGCTCTAAAAATTCAAAACTTTTAATATAGATTCCTTTTAATACCTACGTGTGCACCTGAGGCTTAGTTTTTTCATATTTGATTGTGATTTGTAATTAATATAATTAGTTTAAAAAAACGTCATCCACGTGGGATTGCGGGACCATAACAGGGCTTGAAAATACATGGACCTGGCCGAAACGGGGGCTGGCATCCTCTATTAGTTTGATCGATTGAGTTTGGTTGAGAATGCGCTCGCCCTAAGGCTGCTTCATCCTCCATTAGTGTTTGCTTTTTTAAGTTCGCATGCGCCAACACAAATTTAATTTTGTTTTGATTTTTAGTGTATTTTCACAAGTAAGCATGCCTCTAAAAGGATGCAATGCGAAGTTAACGGGTTCCCAGTAAGGCGGGACCTTACTGCTAGTATTAACATATTACATAAATAAAAATGTCTTCGTTATTTAATTTTGCAGTCCACGCCGTACGTGATGCTAAAGGCCGACCACAACCTGACGGGCAACGACCGCTTCGAGGGGTTCTGCATCGATCTTTTGAAGACCATCGCCGACCTGATCGGCTTCAGCTACGAGCTGTACATCGTCCCCGACAAGAAGTTCGGCGCCGAGAACACCACCACGGGAGAGTGGAACGGACTGGTCAGGGAAATAATTGACAAGGTTAACTACTGCTCTTAAATTGTACTATTTCCATTTATATTTGGTGTTGAAATAAGTTAAGAGGGATTCATCATTTTGCGAATAAATATTACTACTATGAGGTCGTTTCTTTCTGTGCTCCATATGGGCAGAGCACACTCTAACCAAATGGGTAAATATTAATCTCGAAGTAGCGTTCTATACTGTTAAAAACCCTGCCAATTTTGCATCGACCTGCTGAAGACCATCGCCGACCTGATCGGCTTCAGCTACGAGCTGTACATCGTCCCCGACAAGAAGTTTGGAGCCGAGAACACCACCACGGGAGAGTGGAACGGACTGGTCAGGGAAATAATTGACAAGGTTAACTACTGCTCTTAAATTGTACTATTTCCATTTATATTTGGTGTTGAAATAAGTTAAGAGGGATTCATCATTTTGCGAATAAATATTACTACTATGAGGTCGTTTCTTTCTGTGCTCCATATGGGCAGAGCACACTCTAACCAAATGGGTAAATATTAATCTCGAAGTAGCGTTCTATACTGTTAAAAACCCTGCCAATTTTGCATCGACCTGCTGAAGACCATCGCCGACCTGATCGGCTTCAACTACGAGCTCTACATCGTCCCCGACAAGAAGTTTGGAGCCGAGAACACCACCACGGGAGAGTGGAACGGACTGGTCAGGGAAATAATTGACAAGGTAAACTATCGCTCTTAACTTGTACTATTTTCATTTAAACTCTTAAAACAAAAGAGTGAAATCCACTCTTGTTGGAGAAGTGCATTTTCAACACTGGAAATGGGTGAATATTAACTAAGACTGAGTTAAAATCACTCGTTTCGAGTGATCCTGTCGGAGGTTTAACACACAAAGGATCCACTCCTATAGGGGAAGTGCATTTTCGACACTGGAGGAGTGAAAATTAACTCAGACTGAGTTGAATTCACTTGTTTGTTTTAAGAGTGTATATTTGGTGTTGAAATAAGTTAAAAGGGATTCATCTATTACTACTATTTTACTAATAACTATTACTACTATGGGGTCGTTTCTTTCTGTGCTCCATATGGGCAAAGCGCACTCTAACCAAATAGGAAAATATTTATCTCGAAGTGTGTTCTAAACTGTAAAAAACCTGCCAATTTCGCATCGACCTGCTGAAGACCATCGCCGACCTGATCGGCTTCAGCTACGAGCTTTACATCATCCCCGACAAGAAGTCCGGCGCCGAGAACACCACCACGGGAGAGTGGAACGGACTGGTCAGGGAAATCATTGACAAGGTAAACTACTGCTCTTAAGTTATAACTGAATATAATTGAACACTGCAGCCAGGAAATGTAACGGAAGCTAGAAATAGATGGGGAAACCTCTCTCATAAGCAAGAAGGAAACGGCTGAAAGGTCATTGCAAAAAAAAAAAAACTTGTAAATCTGTTATCAAGATCCCATATAAAAAATAGACTCTTACAGCACTATTTACTGTAAAAATCGCAAGAGAAAAAAAATCAAAAACAATAGTAGAAAATTAACTGCGCTTAGTGTAATTGGTAATTACAACTCTTTTATCTGTGATTGAAAGAGAAGAGGAAAACAGCACCTGCTGGAATCTATTAGAAAATGTGACAACTAAATAAGAAATTTAAACGTAGACCATGTGGTCAATTAAATAACTGACAAGGGGTAAACAGTTGCTTTTACCACTACGACTAATTACACAGCCCAGCTAATTACATAATTGTAACTATTCATAACATGTTCTTAATAATTGCAGTGGTACAACAAGTAGATCGTTGAGTAGTACGTTCCAAGAAACAGTCGTACAACTTCAGTCCAACAACTGTTTTAGCAGACATACATATATCAAAAACAAAGGGTACAGTTTGTACGGATAAAACTTATAACCCTTCTTGCTTCAGACTACTCTTATTATACTCCATAGTGACAGAATATATTCTCTCAAGTACTGGAAAATCGATTTCGGAACTGTCACATTACATTTGCTGTAGATTTTAATGTTAAAGAACTTTTGAGCGGGGTATAAACTACCCTTGAATTGAGCGGGTTTGTCAAGTAAATAAAAGTTGATAAGGTCCTTCCTACTACTTATTTTTAACAGAAAGGTTAAAGTTAAAAGCTTCTGTTCCAGATATTGGATTTATCAGAGATAACTGTTGCAGTCGTAAAGATATATATTCCATTACTCTCAAAAATTATTCCTTTAACTCGCGGAAATATTTCTTACTTGAGTGCTACCTGAATATTTTTGCATTTTTACAACATTTCGATGTTTTTTATGTTTTAGACGATGAATTATGAAAAAATTAATCAAACTTTCGCTAGTTTCAGAAAGGGAAATATTTGTTAATATATACAGTTACCATTTGTAATGTTTCCATTAAAGAGCAAAATACAGTATGACATGGTTGTAGACTGTAATCTTTAACCTTTTAATATGGTGTGGAAAAAACTATTAGACTGTTTGTAGAATGAAGGAATCCAGAAAGCACACTAATGCGGGTTCAGTTTGGGTTCATTTGGGTAATGTGGGGCAGTACTCATTTTGACACGTAATGAAACGATTCCTTTTAGTCACACTACATGCCTAGGTTGACTTTATCATGTTGACATCTATGCAATTTTATCCCACTTACAGTTTTCTATAAGAAAACCCCGGTGGACCCATGTTGTTTGACCGAAAAAATGTTTGTTTAGGTTCATTTTTTCATTCATCTATTCTTCCTCCATTCCTTCCCTTATTCCTCCCGGCATTCAGTTATTCACCCATTCATTTATTCCTTCTTTTATTATTTCAAATGAATTTGTTTTTCATTCCTTTTTTTTTCATTCATTCATACAAATACAATTAGATAAATTTGCCGACCAACAACAAGCCAGAAGTCTAGCAAGGTTGGTCCAAAATAAATCTAATGTACTTTACCAGTTTCCAATGACTATCAAGATTCTTCCTAAAATCTTCTACTCTCTTCAAATACACTACATAATCTGGTAAAGCATTCCACTATCTATTGTAAAATTTATGTTTAATTTACCTCCCTTCTAAAGAAAGATTTAA
This sequence comes from Hylyphantes graminicola, assembly GCA_023701765.1. Taxonomy (NCBI): domain Eukaryota; kingdom Metazoa; phylum Arthropoda; class Arachnida; order Araneae; family Linyphiidae; genus Hylyphantes; species Hylyphantes graminicola. Next base: position 21,234,123 of record CM043111.1, read on the forward strand.
TCAATTTCTGATCATGTCCTCTGGTGCGTCTGTTTAAGGGAAAACCTAAACTCTCCATGTATTTATTAGGGTATTTATAAATTTATTCATTCAGCTAGTTAATTATAGTTATTATAGTTTCTGAATTAAGGTAGGCGAGTACCCAAAATTCTAAAATTTTTACTATTACTTTAATCTTTTCCAAATTTGGCATAGTGATTTCAAATATTATGAACAATGCTTTTTGGGCAATTTTTTTTATTTAAATATAATTGATTTGTTTTAAAAGGTGTTTTTCAACTAAAAAAAGGAGTTTACGCTAACACTTCTTGCATAAAAAGTGTTTCATTAATTTACCTGAAATTTTTGGCAGATGCTATTTCAATATATATCTGTGCCCTGAACCTCTAACATCTGGTGTAAATATATGTTTTGAAAAAAAAAATTCCAAGTGTAAGTTAATCGAAAAAAATCTTTTTTTGTGGTTAATTTGTAACATTTTTCTGAATAACTTCTTTTCTTGTAATTTGTATGTAACTCTAGAGGGTCATTGCATGTATCAGTTCAAAACAAAGAATTTAACACATAATTGATGTTTATAGGATGTAAATTCAATGTGGTACACTTGTTAGCGTAAACCTCTTTTTTAGTAAAAAAAAACACCGTTTAAAGTAAATAAATTATATTTAAATAAAAAAATGCCTAAATAGTATTATTCATTAGATTTGAAATCACTATTCCAAATTTGGTAAAGATTAAATTAATATTAAAAATTTTAGAATTTGGGGGAATTTTGGTTATTCGCCTACCTTAAGTTATTCATTCATTACTTCCTTCAGAACGCCGACCTGGCGATGGCGCCGATGACCATCAACTACGCGCGCGAGAGCGTGATCGACTTCACCAAGCCCTACATGAACCTGGGCATCGGCATCCTCTTCAAGCTGCCCAAGAGCATGCCCTCGCGCCTCTTCTCCTTCATGAGCCCCCTGGCCGTGGACATCTGGCTGTACGTGCTGGCCGCGTACGCGCTGGTCAGCTGCTGCATGTTCATCGTGGCGAGGTACTGTTGTATTCTACATACATGATTTGTTTAGTTCTTCTCAACAAGGCTGGTTTTTAGTCGGTATAAGACTTTTGCATATTCCTGAAAATTGAGAGCAATTTGTGTGGTATAATAATCTGACTGTTATATTATGCGTCGTTGTTAAGTTGATATAATCTACTACCACAAAAAGGTTAAATGTTTCATTTTTTTGAATAATTTCTCAAGAAAAACTTGTGAGTAAGTTATAGTTGAAAATGGACTTAAGTGGGATACCTCGGTAGGTCCATGTGGTTTGACCAAATATAAATGGTGTTACTTTTTTCGCAAACTCGGTTACAACGGCATCCTTTATAACAACAATTCGTGGATAGCACCATGAATGTTTGGTCTCTTAAATTGCCCATGGATCTTAATGTTATATAACGACATCGTAATAATTGCTTGGAGACGATAACCACAAACAACGTGCGCGAGAGCGTGATCGACTTCACCAAGCCCTACATGAACCCGGGCATCGGCATCCTCTTCAAGCTGCCCAAGAGCATGCCCTCGCGCCTCTTCTCCTTCATGAGCCCACTGGCCGTGGACATCTGGCTGTACGTGCTGGCCGCGTACGCGCTGGTCAGCTGCTGCATGTTCATCGTGGCGAGGTACTATTGTATTGTACACATCTTATTTGTTTGGTTCTTCACAACAAGGCTGGTTTTTAGCCGGATCATGTCTTTTACACATATCCCAGAACTGATAGCCATTTTTGTTGTAATATTATGCGTCATTGTTAATTTCATGTCAATCTTTCACAACAAAAAATTCAAATGTTCCCTTATTTTGATAATGATTTCTCGAAACAAACTTGTGTCATAATTGAAAATGGACTTGGGATACCATGTGGTTTGACCGAAAGTAAATGGTGTCACCTCGTTCTGGGCCCCATATGGGTACTGTCCACACCAATGAAAGTGGTTGCAAACTCGGTTACAACGACCTCCTTTACAACAACAACTCGTTTATAGCGATATGAATGTTTGGTCTCTTAAATTGCCGATCGACCTTAATGCTATAACGACTTCAAAAAAAATTGCTTGGAGCCGATGAATATCAACTACGCGCGCAAGAGCGTGATCGACTTCACCAAGCCCTACATGAACTTGGGCATAGGCATCCGCCCAAGAGCAGGCCCTCGCGATTATTCTCCTTCATGAGCCCACCGGCCGTTTACATCTGGCTTTATGTGCTGACAGCTTACACGCTGGTCAGCTGCTGCATGATCATCGTGGCGAGGTACTCATGACTATTGCTTGACTTACTAGCTTGTATTACTTAGTTGCAACATATTTCAATAACATTAACTTGATCTGACAGTTACAAATTGCCTCCACATTACCATGCTTATTGACCAAGGAGTAGTAACGGGACTCATGGATGGCATATTTATACAACTGCCAAACAAACCAAGATAACCATCATCTACAAAAGAAAGCAAAGTCATTTTAAAGAGCTTTCTTAAGGCACATAAATGATGGTACTAGTAATTTCTGATATCCTGATCCACAGTAGTAAGTGCCCCTTCACCTTCATGAACCCCCTGGTCGTGGACATTTGGCTTTACGTGCTGGCCACACACGCGCTAGTCAGCTGTTGCATGCTCAACGTGGCGAGGTACTCTAAGCCAGATTTATTGAACAAACAGAAGATCTCCCCTTCTGCCCCACAGGTTGAGACAGGTTGTCTTCATCTTCGGAACAACGTCCCTCGGAACTGGGACGTCAAAAATACCGTCCCTGAGCGTGTTTGGGAGAGCTTCTTCGGCCTTAGTAGCTGAGTAGGCCGTGATCATACCCCGAAAAATGTAATTGTATAAAAACAAAACGAAACAGCACTTTAACAATCGGAAAATTATCAAGATTATCGTCATGAAAGTTCTGGCATGTTAAATGGTGGGTTTAAGTTACTCATATTGGCCATGTTACTTACTACCTAACACACTAGCCTCCTTTGCAAATTAAATCCATTTTTTAAATATAATCATGAATTTTGTAAATATTTTGATATATACCCTTCACAGTAAAAAAAAAAATGCAAAACAAAACAGCAAAATTTGCTGAAAGTAATACTCCTTGTATTATTGCCAAAGATAAGTACCTAGCACATTAATGCCAAAAGTAACTTAAAGTTAAATCGTCCTCAATATTCCATACTCTTGATGGATAATGATTATATAAGAAAGTGCATATAACTTTTATATAAGAAAATGCATAACTTCTATACAAGAAAATACATAACTTCTATACAAGAAAGTGCATAACTCCATGCTGTTAAATGTGATCTTGGTTGGTTGCAGGTTTTCGCCGTACGAGTGGCAGAACCCCCACCCTTGCGTTGTGGACAGCGGGGTGATGGAGAACCAGTTCTCGCTGGCCAACTCCTTCTGGTTCACCATCGTTACCCTGATGCACCAGGTACTTCACCAGGCACCAGTTCTTCTGACTGTATATCGTTTTCATTTTTAACTTAACTTTTGCTAACCCGGTTGTTGCACGCACACTCTTGACTCATTTACGGCGGCTGCACGTCATTTTACACTCGAAAATGAGATTTCTGCTCAAATTTATTTAAGTGAACGAAGTTTAGGACAAATGAAGGCCCCCAGTTCTGAATAATTTATGTATTACAAGTTAATTTACAAAAAAAAAACCTAAAGTTAACATTTTTATTCGGAAATGAATGTGTTATTGGTGTTCCCAAAGTCGTTAATGATATAAGATTTTTAAAATTACTTCTTCTACCTTGGCAGTACGGCCTTGAACAAGTCTTTGCCGTCTCAAAGAATCTTGACTATCCTTTTCGTAGAACTTTCCTACACTAGCTCAAGGAATTGCTATCCCTCGGAGGAATACCAAAATTGTACAGGAGGCCTAAGCTATAGATAATATACACTGCGACAAAACAACTGATTAACTCTTACTATTCTGTCCGGTCTTATTCAGCAAAACAATTAAATGGAGTTCAAAAATGGCCGATATCCTTAACCTATTTTTCGGGCAAAGCTGCATAAACGCATAGTTCAATAAATATTATTTATATTATTTTACAGACCAATTATAAAACATGTGAATGCGCTACAGTGTGGAGAAGTTTATTTGGAACAAATTCAGTAACACGACAAACACCTTTTAAAAAAAACTTAAATGTAACGTTTTTGTTGGGTAATGAAGGTGTTAATGGTGCTCACAAATGGTGCGTTAATGGGTTGAGTGCATCGTGGTAATGGTGAAGAGGACATAAAGCATGTTCTTCTGCACTGCATTTGCACGCAAACTCAAGATCTGGATTTAGAAGAAATTTGGAGAGCCTTTTAATATGGCCTCTTAGGGTTCTAGAATCTGGTGCGGACAATGGGGACTTTCATCGTTCTTTCTGATTTTATTTACGATTTAATTTTTTGTTAATAACTTATTTATGTAAGCCTCGGGGATTACTTAATGGAACACGAAGTGTTTTAAATTTTTTTCTAAATAAAAAAATGGTTAGGTGGCTATCCTAAAGTGTACACTCTTAAAACAAAAGAGTGAAATCCACTCCAGCTGGAGAAGTGCATTTTCGACACTGGAAAGGAATGAATATTAACTCAGACTGAGTTAAAATCACTCGTTTGGAGTGATCCTGTCGGAGGTTTAACACACAAAGGATTCACTCCAAAAGGAGAAGTGCATTTTCCAGACTGGAAGAGTGAAAATTAATCAGACTGAGTTAAAATCGCTCGTTCGTTTTAAGAGTGTATGTGGCGGCTCAATGGTTCATTTCAAAGAATTATTTTTGTATCATACTTGATTTGAGAACTTTTCCCTCTTTTTCAGGGCTGCGACCTGAACCCGAAGGCGACCTCTACGCGCATCATCGGGGCCATGTGGTGGTTCTTCACGCTCATCATGATTTCCTCCTACACCGCCAACTTGGCAGCATTCCTCACCGTCGAGCGAATGATCACCCCGATTGAGAGTGTAGAAGATCTGGCTGAGCAGAACAAGATCGCCTACGGCACCCTCGAAGGGGGCTCCACCATGACATTCTTCAGGGTAAAGATTTTTTCCCTTTTTTATTTTATCTTAAATGCAAATATAGATTTTTTTACCAAACCCAAATCAACTTATACATTTTACATCTTTTCGAAAATATAACCTCGGTATTTCCCTCCGATCAAAAATAGTTCTTGTATAATATATTCCGTTACATGTTTATTAAAGTTAGTGGGACAAAAAATGTGTATCAAAATTGGCGGACCACACAAATATATTTGGAACTGCTGTCCTATGGGTATTGAACTGATTATTAAAAAAACCTAAAAAAAACTAGGCTAAGAGAGTAAAATGTGCGGATCTGTAAATTATTATTATTTGTGAATAGTAGATTTTTAAACAACGCCAATTTGGCAGCATTCCTCACCGTCGAGCGAATGATCACCCCGATTGAGAGTGTAGAAGATCTGGCTGAGCAGAACAATATCGCCCACGGCACCCTCGAAGGAGGCTAAACCATGACATTCTTCAGGGTAAAGATTTTTCTTCTTTTTTTATTATATCTTAAATGCACACATACATTTTTTACCAAACCCAAATTCACTTATGCAATTTACGTATTTTCGAAAATATAACCTCGATATTTCCCTCCGACCTAAAATAGTTCTTGTATGATATATTCCGTTACGCGTTTATTAAAACAAAAGTTAATGGGACAGAAAAAAATTGTGTTAAAATCGGTGGGCCACACAATTAAATAGATTTGGAACTGTTGCCCTATGGGTGTTGAGTCAGAGACTCTTGTTTTGAAAAACATTAAATGACAAAACTGTTTTTTTTTCCTTTCATTTTTTTATCGAAACGTATTTGAAAATTTATACTTGTACCCTAGAAATGCCTGTTATATCCAAAATCCTATATATGAGTGTGCAAAGCCTTTTGGTTAAACTCTCAAGCTAAAAACAAAATTCCTTTTAAAATTTAATATTTTCATGAAACTTTCAGCATTTCTGTTTCCATTCATAATCTGAAACATAAGAGGAGGGGGCTAGTTTTCCTTATGACATCTTATTTTCTTCAAAATAAGTATCAGTAAAGCATATAAAGATCTAAAACAAAAAGCATCTAGCCCCGATGTAACCTACTCATTCAGAAGATTCAGCATATTGATTCGTTTCTTTATCTTGTCTTTAAAATGAACAACTTTTAAAGTAATTTAAAATGTCTACATCATCGCCGAAATCGCATTTGAATAACTTTACATCATCTCAATTAAATACTACAAAGAAACATTCATGCATTCATTGCGACAGTACTTCTTCTTCTTAGAACAACTTTCGAAGTGGAATTAATTCACATGAATTATTTATAACAGTATCCGAGCATGCAGTTCCTTCTTAAGGTTGTTAATTAATTGGACTTTTAAGAGACTCAACATCATAGAGTTAGGAAGGATTTGAAGATGCAGTCGGGGAAAAAAGCGATAGAAAGCCGTTTCGACAAGTGAAGCAAGCGATCGCTCTGCAGTAAGCCCAAACAAACGCACTCGGCAAAGTATTGGGCTATACAAAATAATAATAAAAAAAAATAATAATAACAAAAACAGTAACAACAACAGCAGCAATAACAACAACAATAATAATAATAATAATAATAATAATAATAATAATAATAATAATAATAATAATAATAATGATAATAATAATAATAATAACAAAAACAGTAACAACAAAAATAATAATAACAATAACAATAATAACAACAACAACAATAACAACAACAGCAGCAATAACAATAATAATAATAATATTAATAAAAATAATAATAATAATAACAAAAACAGTAACAACAACAATAATAATAACAATAACAATAATAACAACAGCAATAACAACAACAACAATAATAATAATAATAATAATAATAATAATAATAATAACAATAATAATAATAACAAAAACAGTAACAACAACAGCAATAACAACAATAATAATAATAATAAATATTTTTTTTTTCATTTTTAATCATTATTCATTACCTGTAATCAAAGGCTGAAAACTGATGTTCGGATATTCTTCTGCCAGACCAGGTCAAGTTCGAAACTAACTAAAGTGTTAATTGTTTGTGGGGAGGTTTTAAAAAATTTCCGAAAATGGGAACGCAAGAGGTTAATAAAGTGGCGCGTTTCAGCATGAAATAACATTGATTAGGGTTTTGTTGGGGCTTATATTTTCTTCTGTATTGTTCTTTGGCGACTTTCTGACGGCTTCACTCTGTTTCTCGCCAAGCATCCCCATCTTATTCTTTTACTCCATTCTCAACATCTATCTCAAAGAAAGATTAAGATTCTTGTGAGAGAGAATCCCCTTAAACACCGAACTTTTGTGAAGGATAAACAATTTTTAATCTTCAAAAGTGACGTGTGTTTCATTCATTTTGTGATATTTAAATGCAACTCTTATTTAACAGAATTTTGAGACAACTTTTTGAAAGTACTTCTATGTTAATTTATAAGAATCCGCAGTTTCAGCAATGGATATAGTGACATCCTTTTGACTAATATGCCAAAATTAATGTTAGACATCTTTTAATTTAATTATTATTTTACATTAATTTTAATTTGTAAATTGATTTTTTAATTCAAACTTTTTTTACAGGCTGGAGAGTTCTTTATTTTTTATGGCATGGCGTTTGCTCTGAATTAGAGCTATGCTATTTTAATGTTTTATGTCTTTTAATTATTAAGTCCAAACGTTACTTAATTCATTTCTTTAAAATTGTTCGAATATTCGTAACATGCATCGTATTTTTTAAATATAATTATCAATGGTCAATGAATATAATTATTGCTGTTTGTGTAACTTTTTAAGACATATTTCAGTTTTAAACAACTAATACCATACAATTTTGCCGCCCCGGTGGCGCAATCGTTAGGACGCTAGCTTTTGGAGCTGCTGGGGTCGGGTTCGAATCCTAATCAGGCATGGATGTTTGTGACCGTCAATAAATGTTGTTATTTGTCTATGTGTTATTCCTTTCTTTGTGACTGTTAATATTCTTTCTTTGTCTGTCCCGCTTGACGAAAGCTTATAGGCGGTTCTCTGAACAAGCACACAAGCTGGAATACATATGTACCTACCATACCATACCATAAAATTAAAACTCTTTAACTTATTCAATACATTGTACAATTTCATATTGCGATGTGTACAAAAACAATATTCATTGAGCAAAGAATCATGAAAATATTTATGCTTGCTTTATATTTTCCTTTCTTGAAATGATAATTTGGAAACAATATGCATTCTTTCACAAGAGCATTTACTAAAACCTTTGGTTTTTTTTGGCAATATTAAATTTTTAAATTCGAATCCTCTATTGTTTTGCACTGGTGCTACATAGAAGCTTCCCGACAAGGACGACAATAATGCATCGATATAAAATTCATTTGACCAGACTCGAAAATTTTCCAAAAAGCACATTTTGAGATTTTTAGAGTGGAATAATATTTCAAATGTAACCTACAAAATGGTATAATTTGGTAGGCAATATGTCTATTAGAAGTATTTTTTATTATTTTTTAAAAAATACTTTCTTCATATAGAACTACTAAATATTATACTTTAAACGCCTTTTTCTCAAAATGCATATTTTAGGACAAATGTACCTTTTTCTCAGTAACTACTGAATATTTTGCTTAGATTTTTTTCCACATATACATTATATATTTTTACACTTTCTAACATATGATTTTAAAGAAATATTTATTACTTTAAAAAAAAAAAATAATTTTGTTGATTTTTTTATGAAAATGTGATAACAAATTTTCGAAAACTCATAAATTAAAAATTATTTCGTTTATTTCTAAAAGCATATGCCACAATGTGTAAAAGGGTTTGAACTTTAAGTGTGTAAAGTTTTAAATTAATCCAACAAGTAGTTCCTGAGAAAAAGGTACATAAAAATGACCATTTTAACATGGACGTCAATGGGGGCTCCGGTCCCCCTTGTGTGGATCTGGCACTCTCTTTCTTTTTAAAGAAAAACTTTTTTGATGTATCTTTTAATTTAATTTATGTCAATACCATGTAATATTAAAAAAAGCAATATTTCGATTTTAGTATTTGTGTAAAATAAGTTTCTTGATTTTTCCAACGATGTCCTTTGTATGTCATTCAGACAACTTTAACGAAGTTAAAATTTTATTTGGATATAAATCAGCAGTATTTTCATAATGTAAGTTTTCAACTTTTAAATATCATTTTCTCAGAAAGGTGTTTTTTCATGTTTAGGTACCAATTTCTTAAAAACAATTTCATGTATAAACCTATAATTTTTATAGGATAATTGTTTAAGGGTGTTTTGCTTACTGAAATGAGCTTTTCTCAAAATATGTAGGAGAAAAAATTTAACTTTTTTTTTTTTTTTTAAATAATCACATTACCTTAAACAATATTTAAACGAAAAACTACTTTATATATTGATGAAATCTCATTTCAGTGTATTGTTCAAAGCGCGTATAACGCACAAAATTTTTTTAGTTGTTTCGTTTGTTAGTTTCAAAGAAAAAGAAAATGAAAAAGGTCAATTTAGCATTGGCCGTATAAAAAGTTTCGCCCAGCCTTAAATCTTTCCCACTAAATTGTTCCCAAAACGCACTTTGCAATTCAATTTCTTGTATCAAAAAGACCATTTCAAAAAATTCATATTTACATTTTTGCTACTTCATATAGGTTTCATTTATATAGGAATTCCCCTACAAAAAATTCTGATTCAAAAAACAGAACAAGCAATTGGCATTCAACTTTTTCTACCGCTTGTAACTGCGTTGCATAAAACATGACGCGATGAAATTTGAATAAATTTTATATTTGAATGTTTGTGTTTTTTGTAAAAAAATTTCATTTTTAAGTTTCATTCTCTTTTAGAAACATTGTTTTGCACGTAAATAAAATGAAGTGATTATTTTATAAATTTATGTATGTAATTTTTAAAAAATAAATATACTTTTAAGACTTTTTTTTTGCATGCAGCTCACTAAGAACCTTTAAATGAAAAATGCGTCTTTCTATCATGAAGCTAATTGAGTATTTAAATTTATTTTTGGAAATCATATTATTGTTGAACAATGCTATAAGCAAACACAATAAATTATTCTTAGCTATTATTATGAAACAATGTATTTACTCTTTTTTAACTTGTTAAAATTTTCGAAAGGAGGGAATACATGACGTTATTTGTTTGTGTTTTCAATGTGTGAATAGGCTTTGCGTGAGACGTTTTAAATTAATAATGAGTAATATTATACGTATGTTGCAGTTTGTGATTTTACATATAAAATGTGTGTGTTTGGACCTATACAAAGTAGTAGTTTTAACAGCAATCAAATCTCTACGTCATAATAAATGTGACGTTTTTTTTTTTTTTGATAATCCGAAACCGAAACCAAAAAATATGCTAGCCACCACTGTCCACCACAGATTAAGTTTGCAGTTGCGCGCATCCGCGGAGGAAACGTCGTGAGTACATAAACTCACTGTCCAATCAGAGCAGGAGACGAAATTGATTGATTCTGATTGGCTGCCCCTTTGAGATACTCTGATATTCGTGCACCTTGTTACGTCAAATTTGAAAGAAAAAATAATTTTTTTACACTCTAACTGAAAAAAAGAACCTAATAAAACTAATACAAATATGTCTTGAAATAACGAATAAAGTAATTTATTGAGCGTTAAATACCTTTTTTAGACCATTCTCACGCTCGAAAATGAGAACTATTTTCCTTTTTTTCCCGTAGAACATTTCTATACTGCATAATTAATTTGTGGTAAGGTATAGGCTACTCACGGCCCCTTTCTTTCTGTATATGGGTATCAAAACCTTATTCAAGCCAAGCTTCCCTAAATAAATTCATATGAGGCTATCTCTAATTGCCCTATGACTGCTCGTGGTGGAACACGTGTTCAAGCCATGTTACCTTTACCGTAAAATATATTTCATTCCCTTATTCTCGATTGAGAAAGTCGGTTCCTTATATACCTGATTTATTAGTTTTGAAATCCCAAATACAAGAATTAACGTAGCATCTTACTTAGCAATTAACAAGGCATGATATCCAACAGAGGCGAACAGTAACAGGTAGGCTGGTTAGAAAGTTTATAAGTAGAAGATTTTTTTTTATTAACTGTAAATAATAAAAAAAAACTATTACAAGGGACGTCGCGGGTGGCCTAGTGGATTCCATATCTCAGCCTATTCCGCTAACCGCCTGAGCACTGTACCTTTTGCCGGTTCAATTTCCGCCTTCGCCCTGGGTGTAATTTTTTGTCTCTGTGTCAGTACAAATTCAGTCAGTGTCTGTCTTACTTAATGAAGTTTTTTTTTATAAATAGGACTCTGATCAATCCCCCAAACCGGAAAATACATGTACTAACCTACTTGTTCAACATGGCATATGATTTATTTAACCCTCAAATGCATACTGTTACCGTTTGGTAACAAGTAACATAATCCAAAGTTTTAGTTACTAATAATCCTCACAGATGACAGTAGTAAAAGCGTATTCAAAATTAAAGAGTGAGGTTATTAACTTTTGTGAAATTACGTTTTTGCCAGTATTCAAAGAATAATAATATTAGTACTAAATACTAATAAATTGTTTTGAAAAACTAATCATAGTTAAAAAGGGTTATTTTGAAATATTTTTTAGTAGTTTTCTAGTCATCATTATCAAAATTGGAATTTTGCAGTTGGTTTTTGTCATAAGGAAAATATTTTAAAAAATTGAAATTATTTAAATTCTAATGCAGTTAAATTTTTTTTAGTATTTTTCCCATAATATTTGAGAATTAAAGATACATATATATTTTTTGAGGATGAAAATAAAAATTCATGCATTAGAGGGTTAAATGATTTTTTCCCCTGTCTCCAGGACTCTAAGATCGAGACCTACCAGAAGATGTGGCGCTTCATGGAGAATCGACCCTCGGTATTCGTGAGCGACTACGAGGAGGGTGTGAAGAGGGTGCTGGAGGGTAACTACGCCTTCCTCATGGAGTCCACCATCCTGGACTATTCGGTCCAGAGGGACTGCAACCTCACCCAGGTTGGAGGGCTGCTCGACTCCAAAGGGTACGGCATCGCCACACCCATGGGTAAGTTTATCTGAAAGTGTTTATAAGTCTAAGTTTCCCCTAAAGTGTTACAAATCTAACTTTCAAATTTTCCCATTACGCGCAGGGTTCAGTGTCTCTTCTAGTGCCACCAGTTTAACTTCCAAGCGTTTCTATTATTCTATTTCCACGCTCTTGAATGCTTTTCGCTAAAAGTGTTACAGGCCCAACTTTCTTAGAAAGTATCACAAGTCTAAATTTCCCCTAAAGTGTTACAAATCTAACTTTCAAATTTTCCCATTCTTAATTCACCACGCCCAGGGTTCAGTGTCTCGACAAGTGCTACAAGTTTAACTTCCAAGCGTTTCCATTATTCTATCTCCACGCTCTTGAGTGCTTTTCGCTAAAAGTGTTGCAGGCCCAACTTGGTTTTTTTTTCGTTATTCCATAAACGATAAAGCATAACGACGTACGTGAATAATTGGTGTATTAGCGAAACAGATTAAAATTCTAGTATGCGCATTTTTTAAGGAAATATAAAAATCGTTTTGAATTTGTCGGTATTTGTCACAGACCCTCGGTATTTGTGAGTGACTACGAGAAGGGTGCTGGAGGGTAACTATGCCTTCCTCATGGAGTCCACCATCCTGGACTATTCGGTCCAGAGGGACTGCAACCTCACCCAGGTTGGAGGGCTGCTCGACTCCAAAGGGTACGGCATCGCCACGCCCATGGGTAAGTTTATCTGAAAGAGTTACAAGTCTAAGTTTCCCCTAAAGTGTTACAAATCTAACTTTCAAATTTTCCCATTCTTAATTCACCACGCCCAGGGTTCAGTGTCGCTACAAGTGCTACAAGTTTAACTTCCAAGCGTTTCCATTATCTCCACGCTCTTGGGTGCTTTTCGCTAGTATAATGAATAAAAATAAAAAAAAATCATTTTGAATTTGTCGGTATTTGTCACCGACCCTCGGTATTTGTGAGCGACTACGAGGAATGTGTGAAGAGGGTGCTGGAGGGTAACTACGCCTTCCTCATGGAGTCCACCATCCTGGACTATTCGGTCCAGAGAGACTGCAACCTCACCCAGGTTGGAGGGCTGCTAGACTCCAAAGGGTACGGCATCGCCACACCCATGGGTAAGTATATGGAAAAATGTTACAAGTCTTCAAAAGTGTTACAAATCTATCCAAGTATAACTTCCAAATTTTCCCATTATTCCATTTTTACGCCCATGTGGGTAAAGTTCCGCAAAATTTTAGCAAATATAACTTTTCTCATTATTCCATCACCACTTGTATGGTTTAGGTTAGGTTAGGTTTGAATTATCGTCGCACTAGAGCGACATGAGGACTATTCGTGCATGGTTTAGTTTATCTGAAAGTATTTGAGACCTAACTTAAAAATATCGCCCTTCTTCCATCTCCATGCTCAGGGTTCAGTGTCTCTAAAAGTGCTACAAGTGCAACTTCCAAACGTTTACATTATTCTATCACCACGCAGATGGGAGCTTTTCGATAAAAAGCACTTTCTTTAATCACTTTCTCGACATGGCAACAGTCGTTAAGTTCTTAACAAAAACATATCGTGCAGAATGAAGACATCACAAATATTAACCAAAACCAAATGCCATAAAATGTTGTCTTCAAAAGTAAATTTTCATAAAAATTACATATATTTAAACACACACAACTGAAAAGGTAAGATTCTTGTGCAAGTAAATCTTTTGAAGACAATTAGTCATTACTAGAAAAATACTATATGTCCCCAAAATAACCATCTTGTTCATTTTACGCTCTACGAGAAAGTGAAGCGCTTAAACATACGAAGATTAATTGTTTTAACAAAGTTTTGAGTGACATCGTTATAATTACATTTCATGGATCTGCTGACATTTGCTGTTTAGGACATGGATTTGAAGTGGCAGAAAGACATTTGTCCAGAATCAAGGAAATGTTATTACAATGAATGATTTTATGATATCTAGACAATTTATTTATAGAAAAATTGTTTGACTTGTGTTTGATTTAAATTAAATGGGATATGCAATGGTAATTTGTATGGATTATGTAAATATTAATTCGTACCATGGCTGATACATTTGTATATATTAGGAAAGGAAGATTTTGAAATATTTAAATTTTCATTGCATAGACTATAATATGTTTGATACGTTTTATGAAAATTAATCAAGGAAAATTTATCGCAATTAAGGATTTTTTTTTATTTCTAGACAATTGATTTAATGTAAAATTAATAAAAGAAGGAGTTTTAAGTGGATCCACTTCAGTGACTTTGACATTTGTTTTTGATACAAATGTGAAAAGGATGCTGCTGATTTTTTTTTAATATAATTTCGAAATTCTAAGCAATGTCATAATTGTCAGGCCGAATGTTACACGTGCCAGCACTGCTGTTGATATTTATTTGGATAAATTTGATATTGTTAGCAATGTATTTGTTGATTCATCTGGATATTTACTTTGATACTTTCTGTTGTCCAACAAATGTTATAATTAACAGGCAAAAGTTAAAAGTGTCAACACTGCTTATGACATTTACTTTGACAGTTCCGGTGTCCTAAGCAATGTTATAATTGTCATTCAAATGTTAGGTATACCAAAACTGCTAATGACATATTTATACTTTTGTTATTTAGATACTCTAAGCAATGTTATGATTAATCAGATTGTGTTATATTTGCATCCGCTGCTGCTAATATTTTCTTTGATAATCGAAATTCTAAGCAATGTCATAATTGTCAGGAAAACGCTACGCGTGCCAACACTGCTTACTTAGATAATTTTTAAATTCGAAAGAAATGTTAATAATTTAATAAAAAAATTCATACTTGACAACACTGCAGCTGATATTTATTTTAATAATTTTGGTCTTCTAAGCAATGTTATCATTAACAAAAAAGTATTATACGAGCCAACGCAGCTGCAGAAATTTTCTTTGATAGGGCAGACTAACCAGTGAATTAACGTTTAAGGCGCTGCGTTTGCCAGTGAATAAACTCCAGGACATAATGACCAGGACAACCAACCATATGTCAGAAAGCTTCCTACTACATGGGAGGAACTCAGTGTTACCAATCCATCTAGAGTAGAATGATTTTAAATCCTTATTTTTTAATTACATTTAACAAATGTTCATTCACTGGGACCTGTTCACTCACTGGTAAGTCTACCCTAATTTCGAAATTCTAAGCAATGTCAAAATTGTCAGGCAAATGTTTCACGTGCCAGTCCTGGGCAATGCTAATAATTGTCAGGCCAATGTGTCAGCACTGCTGATGGCATTTACTGCTGATTTTCAAATATTCTAAGCAGTGTTTATTTCCCTTGGCAGGTTCCCCTTGGCGGGACAAGATTTCGCTCGCCATCCTCGACCTGCAGTCCATCTAGTGGAATGATTTTCAATCCTTATTTTTTAATTATATTTACCAGATGTTCATTCACTGGGGCCTGTTCACTCACTGGTTAGTCTACCCTAATTTCGAAATTCTAAGCAATGTCAAAATTGTCTAGCAAATGTTTCACGTGCCAGTCCTGGGCAATGCTAATAATTGTCAAGCTAATGTGTCAGCACTGCTGATGACATTATACTGCTGATTAAAACTGACTTAAGACATTTAATGCTGATTTTCAAATATTCTAAGCAGTGTTATTCCACTTGGCAGGTTCCCCTTGGCGGGACAAGATCTCGCTGGCCATCCTCGACCTGCAGGAGAAGGGGGTGATCCAGATGCTGTACAACAAGTGGTGGAAGAGCTCGGGGGTGTCGTGCGCGAGGGAGGACAAGAACAAGGAGGGCAAGGCCAACAGCCTCGGGGTGGGCAACATCGGAGGGGTGTTCGTGGTGCTGCTGTGCGGACTAGCCGTCGCCGTGGTCGCGGCAGTGGTCGAGTTCTTCTGGAACTCCAGGAAGCACGCCCAGACGGAGAGGGTAGGTGTCAAATCCATCTATAATGTACATAAGGGTAATTTAATTTGAATATGATCAGCAGCTTCGGGTTGAGTGGTGTTCGCAGTGCTGATGTTTAGACTAGCCCGTCGCCGTAGACGAGTTCTTCTCGAACTACTGGAAGAACTCGCAGAAGGAGAGGGTAAGCGTCTCGCTTTCGTAGGCCAATTTAAATAGTATACACCTGGTCAACAACCTCAGTTGAGGGGTGTTCGTGGTGCTGATTTGCAGACTAGCCGTCGTAGTAGACGTGTTCGTTTGGATCTACACGAAGCATGTGGAGAGGTTAAGGTTTACACTTTCCCGAATTGTGTCCTAGGGCAATTGAAAAAAAAAGTTGGAATGGTTAAGAGCCTTGGGGTGGGAAACATCGGAGGGGTGTTCGTGGTGCTGCTGTGCGGACTAGCCGTCGCCGTGGTCGCGGCAGTGGTCGAGTTCTTCTGGAACTCCAGAAAGCACGCGCAGACGGAGCGGGTAAGTGTCAAACCCATATCAAGTGTGCATAAGGGAAATTTAACTTGAGCATGGTCAACAGCTTTTGGGTTGTGGGGTGTTCGTGGTGCTGATTTGTAGACTAGCCGTCGCCGTAGATGACTCCTGGAAGAACGCGCAAACGGAAAGGGTTAGTGTCCCGCTTTAGTGAAAAGCTCCCGTAGGGCAACTTAAATAGTATGAACCTGGTCAACAACCTCAGTTGAGGGGTGTTTGTGGTGCTAGTTTGCACACGACGAGTGTGGAGAGTGTGAGGGCACTTTCCTGTATTGTGCCCGAGGGTAATTGAAAGAAAAAAGTGGGAATGATTAAGAGCTTCGGTGTGGGCAACATCGGAGGGGTGTTCGTGGTGCTGCTGTGCGGACTAGCCGTCGCCGTGGTCGCGGCAGTGGTCGAGTTCTTCTGGAACTCCAGGAAGCACGCGCAGACGGAGAGAGTAAGTGTCAAACCTATTTCTAGTGTTCATCTAAAAAGCTTGAGCGTGTTCAACAGCTTCGGGTTGAGGAGTATTCGTAAAGCTGATTTGTAGACTAGCCGTCTTCGTAGACGAGCTCTTCTTTAACTAAAGAAAGAACGCGCAGGCGGAGAGGGTAAGTGTCCCACTTTCGTGGAAGGCTCCCGTAGGGCAATTTAAATAGCATGAACGTGGTCAACAACCTTAGTTGAGGGGTGCTTGTAGTGCTAATTTGTACACTAGCCGTAATCGTAGATGAGTTCGTTTGGATCTACACGACGCGTGGGGCGATAATTAGGGTTACACTTTCTTGGATTGTGCCCAAGGGCTATTGAAAAAGCGTGTTCATAGTCCAGAGCCTCGGGTTGAGGGATGTTCGTGATGCTGATTTGTGTACCGTTGCCAGGTTCTTCTGGAACTCTAGCAATCACAAGCAGACGGAAAGGGCAGATGTCACCTTTTCGTGGAATGTGCCTTAATTGCATTTGTGATCGACATATGGTCTTTTAAAAACACTCAAAAGAAGCACCGTGGTACTTTCGCAACACTATCATACAAAGAGACCTGGACATTGATTCTGCCATCCTCTCATCACGTCACAAGTACTTTTCGGCTATGGAACCTTGAGATTTTATGAAAATCTAACGCAAATCATAGCTTATGATCAATTTTTTGAGCAGAAACACAAGCGTCCTCGCACCATTTAGAACAGGTGAATTCAATCTCCGATCCCTGACTTATATGCAGTGAAAAAATTTATATCTGCTCAACTCAAATTTTCAAAAGCTGCCTAGAAAGGGACAGGGCTAAAATAAAATCAGGGCAGGTACATGTATTTCCGGCTTCTGTGCTTGAACAGAGTCCCTCTTATAAACCTTCGTCAAGGAAGACAGGGGCCTGGGGAGCCCAGTCGGTTATTCACTCGCCTAGCATGCTAAAGGTCCCAGATTCGGGCCCGGGTATCGCCGAAATAACTGCCTACCTATAAACTGCCCGTGCTGCCAAAAATATCCGACGTATAATACCCCGCGTAAGGGAGAACAAGTTAAATATCCTTCAAAGTCCTAACGCTGCGTACGATGTCGCCCTTAACGATTGTGTTGGGTGCCTATTCAGGATTCGACTCGTCACTTGAATGTGGTTCTAAAATACGACGCCCGTAGCCAATAGCCCTCGCGTAGCTCTAGTACGACAATAATTCAAACTTAACTTAAACAAGAAAGACAGACACCGAAAATTTTTACTGACACAGAAGGAGAGAGAAATACACCCAAGAGACGAAGTCTGAAGTCGAATATGCACCCGGTACAGTGCATAGGCTGTTAGCATATTGGTCAGCTATCTTAACCACTAGGCCACCCGGTTCCTTTAACCCAAGGGTAGTAAATCAATTGTAGTTACTTGTGCATAAAAAAGGCGATAATGGCTTCACCCGGCAACCCAGTATCTACATAGTTTTTATCCTCAATGGCACCTCAATCTTATCTAACCTCCATGCTCGATACCAAAGAGTTGTGGCCATGTCTTTTCAGTTCTCATCTGCTAATGACAATTCGGTCAATACTCGAGTATCATCAGTCAACACATTAATGGTTAATTGCCTCTATGCTGTCCACTAAATTAAGTACGTGGGTTATTAGTTATTTGGATGAGGGATTATGTGTCAACGGAGTATAGAGTATAGTTTTTCCGAGGATTTTAGTGTTTGGGTAAGCTAAGCATCCAATGCTGTTGGAATTTTTATTTGTTGGGGGTGTTTTTAAGGGTATGATAGAATTTCTTTTGACATACACTGATCAAAACAATTAGGGGGGGGGGAGATTTGGTAGACCTATATTTTCCGGCTTGCGTGCTTCTTCGCAAGGACCTGCTTATAAACCATCATCAAGTAGGACAACACAAGGCACACATATACACAAATGACAGATGCTGTCATCTGTCGCCACCTCCCCAATTTAGACATGTCCCTGAAGAGGAGGGAAAATTTCTCCAGGGACCTGTACCCTTGGAAAACTGTGCAATGACCACCCCCAGGACTTTCGTACCCAACAGATTTAACGAGCACGTACTCTGCATATACTCGACAAACACAAACATCCATGCCTCAACGGGATTCGAACCCGGACAAAGCAGCTAACATCTTAACCACTGCGCCCCCGGATCGGAAGGGGGGGGGAAGGGGCTTTGCGTACTTTTGTTAACCCTTTCAGTCCCAACATTTTAAACTGAAAATATAACTCTATAGAACAAATAAGTCGCCTGCTGAATATTCGAAAATGAATCATTGGGAGTGAAAAGGGTTTAAACCATGCGTTTCCCTAATTGAAGAGTTCAGTGGAAGAGCGTGCTAAGTGACAAAAAGGCGAGAACGAGCTTCAAAGTTTTTCGGTTGCACGTAGATGAAAGCTGAGCTTGTAAAGCTTAAAAAATATACTAAATTTGAAATATATAAATAGGCGGAAACTTGTTATCGTTAAAGAAGTTTTAGTAATATGCTCATTGATATAAATATCTCAACTTTTCAAAAAAATCACTTAGCACTTTCTTCCATTTGGCTCTTCAATTGTTTTGAGTAGTGTCGCAACATTGGGAAAAGCTAAAATTTTCAAGAAACACCAGGTTATCAGAAGTAGAAGAAAATCGTGACTTATATCCAAAGCACCTTATTTAATAATTTCCTTTTTTCTCAGAGTGACGTATTAGAGTAATTAAGTACTAAAATTACTTACTACGAAATCTTTCAAGCGTATAATTGTTTGAAAAATCGTATTTGTGTAAAAAAAAATGCAAGCATAGGATATTTTTTTCAAAAGTGAAGAGGTAAAATTCAAAATTGTTATTAATTTATAAAAAATTAATTATTCGAATTATACTCCTAATGTTGTTTGAAGCCCAGCTTCTGGACGATTTTAAGAGTTGAGTTTAATAAATCAATAAATTTTTAAAGAGGGGAATTTCCCCTACGCTTCTCCGTTTCAACCTTTTTAATTAATGATGAGGTGTGTTTGGAAATTGTTCTGAGGTTTTTCGTTTAGTGCTTTTTAATACATAAAGGCATTTATATTTAATTAAAGACTGTCGCCTCGCAAAATGAATCTTTTAAGAATTAATCGTATTCCTTGATTCTCCACTGTTTTAAAAAGCATAAGCGATCGATCGATAAGTGTTTAAGGATAATGCATTTTAAATTGCCCAGGGGGGCGAAGCAAAATTCTTTTCATACCAAGACTTCTCTTAAAATGATAATAATGATCTTGGATTTTTTTTTCTGTTTATGAATGCACTCTGGCATAATAAATTGCCATTTACAGTTCTAAAAAAAAGTCATATGTGCTGTTAAATATGCATTGTATTTCGAATATTACGCACCTTACAAGGTGATTATAGTTGAGCCAGTTGTACATATTATGTAGGCATTATTTTTGAAGCTAAGAAATAAAGCACGAAAGTACACAAACCTATCAAAATGAGGTTAAACTAAAGAACCGTGGCCGGATTTGGCGTCTTTTCAAAAATATCGCCATGTCGAACGACAACTAACCCCGACGCGTGCCGAGACAACCAATGAATGACCTCAGTATGGAGAACGTGACATGATAAGAGACTTTCTCATTGCTAATTTCACCTAGGGTTGCCATAATACCAATAAGTTGGGGTTCGCAAATTCGACGCAAAATATCCGGCCACGATTCTTTAGTTTAACCCAAAATGAGTTAAATTAATGATTAATTTTTTAGTTTTATAAGCTGTAGCACTTAATTTTCATTCCAATACTGACCATCATACGAGAAAGTCTCTTAAACGGCGAGTGAGACCGAATGAATGCGGGTCTCTAAACTGAAGTGCTTCTGTGTTAATTCAATGAAAAAAATAATCTTCTATGCCACATATCTCCATCAGCATTAAATATTTTTGAAGTAATTTTTTAATGATAAATGTAGCTGACTTACAAGGCTCTATATAATTCTACTTTGATACATTTGAAGTTATCATTCTCACTCAGATATATTTTAAGAGTACAGGGGGAAAACGCCTTCAGTGCATAGTAGTCTGTTTGCATCAGGTCTGCTTGGCGAAGATAGCAAATCATCGCCGAAACTGGTGTGAAGAAACTGATTTTGCCTTGGTTCTTATCACGTGGAACACGGGTTTAGTATCCCTATTTTGACGAAGGCTTATAAGCAGGTCTCTGGTCAAGCATGCAAGCCGGAATATATGTACTTACCCTACCTTATCCGTGCTAGCCCTATAATCAAAATTAACGCCAGGCAAATAATGGACACTCTGCTTCTTAAACTGAGGAGGAAAAGAACAAAGTGAAAACTGGTTTACGATTGCCACTACTCGCCAGGCAAATTTCAATACAGACAGATCCCCTGTGAATGAAGGGGTTCTTCCCCTGTACTCCATTTATCATTAATAGATAATAAAAATAAGAATAATGATGATGATGGCAATAATAATAATAATAATAAGCCGTAAAAGGTGCCAACAAAATGTATTTGCTCGTAGTCCGTGTTATTACATGTCAGGTCCTAACCATCACTCTTCATTCTCTGCAGCAGTCTCTGTGCTCCGAGATGGCCGAGGAGCTGCGCTTCGCCGTCAAGTGCCGCGCCAGCCGCCAACGTCCGGCACTGCGTCGCCAATGCTCCAAGTGCATAGCGCCGCCCTCCGCCAACACCCACGTGCCCGCGGAGGGGCCACAACCCCCGCGGGAGAACGGCGGGGGGGCGCTGCTCATGCAGACCATCGAGATGGGCAAGTATGAGGGCGACTCCTAGTTACACCACAGGTGAGGCGCGGTCTGGTGAAAAATGCTTTGAAGTTTGAGAATAATGTTTTTAAGTTTTGAGAATAATGTTTTAAAGTTTGAGAATAATGTTTTAAAGTTTGAGAATAATCTTTTTTTAAGAATAATTATCTCATTTCAAAAAATAATTCCCTCAATTTTAGATTAATATTGTCAATTACGCGAATGTTCTCGATTTTGAGAATGATGTTCTCATTTAAGTGAATAATGTATTCAATTTACGGGAGAACGGCGGCGGGTCGCTGCTCATGCAGACCATCGAGATGGGCAAGTACGAGGGCCATTACTAGTTACACCACTGATGAGGCGTGGTCTTTTGAAAAATGCTTTAAAGTTTGAGAATAATGTTTTAAAGTTTGGGAATAATGTTTTTGCTTTAGAATAACTTTCTCATTTCAAAAAATAATGCCCTCGATTTAAAATTAATACCAATTATACGAATATTCTCGATTCTGAGAATAATGTTCTCAAATTACGGGAGAACGGCGGAGGGGCGCTTGTCATGCAGACCATCGAGATGGGCAAGTACGAAGGCGACTCCTAGTTACACCACAGGTGAGGCACGGTCTGAGAAAATTGCTTTAAAGTTTGGTAATAATGTTTTGAAGTTTTAGAATAATTTTCTCATTTCAAAAAATAATGCACACAAGTTCGAAATTAATATCAATTTTGCGAATATTCTCGATTATAAGAATAATGTTCTAATTTACTTGTGAATAATGTTCTCAAATTACGGGAGAACGGTGGAGGGGCGCTGGTCATGCAGACCATCGAGATGGGCAAGTACGAATGCGACTCCTAGTTACACCACAAGTGAGGCGCGGTCTGGTGAAAAATGCTTTAGAGGTTGAGGATACTGTTTTAAAGTTTTGAGAATAGTGTTTTACAGTTTGAGAATAATGTTTTAAAGTTTGAGAATAATGTTTTAAAGTTTTGAGAATAATGTTTTTTTTGAGAATAATGTTTTAAAGTTTGAGATTAATCTTTTTTTTAAGAATAATATTTTCAAGTTTGAGAATAATCTTTTTTTAGAATAATTTTCTCATTTCAAAAAATAACGCCCTCAATTATGAGATTAATATTGTCAATTACACGAATGTTCTCGATTTTGAGAAAAATGTTCTCATTTAATGTGAATAATGTATTCAATTTACGGGAGAACGGCGGAGGGACGCTGCTCATGCAGACCCTCGAGATGGGCAAGTACGAGGGCGACTCCTAGTTACACCACAGGTGAGGCACGATCTGAGAAAGATGCGAGAAAGAAGGAAGAAGTTCGAGAATAGTGTTTTTGTTTTGGAATAACTTTCACATTTAAAAAAATAATATCCTAAATTTTAAAATCAATATCAATTATACGAATGTTCTCGATTATGAACATGATGTTCTCATTTAATGTGAATAATGTATTCAATTTACGGGAGAACGGTGGAGGGGCGCTGCTCATGCAGACCATCGAGATGGGCAAGTACGAGGGCGACTCCTAGTTACACCACAGGTGAGGCGCGGTCTGGTGAAAAATGCCTTGAAGTTTGAGAATAATGTTTTAAAGTTTTGAGAATAATGTTTTAAAGTTTGAGAATAATGCTTTAAAGTTTGAGAATGTTTTAAAGTTTGAGCATGTTTTAAAGTTTGAGAATAATGTTTTAAAGTTTGAGAATAATATTTTTTTAGAATAATTTTCTCATTTCAAAAAATAATGCCCTAAATTTTGAAATAAATATCAATTATACGAATGCTCTCGATTATGAGAATGATGTTCTCATTTAATGTGAATAATGTATACAATTTACGGGAGAACGGCGGAGGGGCGCTGGTCATGCAGACCATCGAGATGGGCAAGTACGAGAGCGACTCCGAGTTACACCACAGGTGAGGCACGGTCTATGAAAAATGCTTTAACGTTTGAGGATATTGTTTTAAAGTTTGAGAATAATGTTTTAAAATTTAAGAATAATGTTTTAAAGATTGAGAATAATCTTTTTTTTAAGAATAATTTTCTCATTTCAAAAAATAATTCCCTCAATTTTGAGATTAATATTGTCAATTACACGAATGTTCTCGATTTTAATATTAATGTTCTCATTTAATGTGAATAATGTATTCAATTTACGGGAGAACGGCGGCGGGTCGCTGCTCGTGCAGACCATTGAGATGAGCAAATACGATTGCTTTTTCTTGTTACACCACAGGTGAGGCACGGTCGACGCTGTTAGAAATGAATTTTTCGAATAATGTTCTCAATTTTGTGAATAATGTTTCCCGTTTTGTAGTAATGTTCTCGATTATGTGAATAATGTTCTCGATTTTGTGAAAAATTTTCCGAAAATGTGAATAATGTTCTTAATTTACGGAAAGCGGCAGAGAAGCGCATGGGCAAGTACGGCAGGCATCGAACATTTTCCTTATTTTAAGAATAATGTTTTCAATTTTGAGGAAAATGTTCTAAATTTTGAGAAGAATGTTCTCTATTTTCAGAAGAATGTTCTTAGTTTTTATAACATCTATGCTTATAATGCTTTTTTATACTTATACATTTCCATACTTATTCATTAAAATACTTTTCTCTAATGCATTCTAGGTGCCACCACAGACATTCCACATCGTTCAGATACCCTCATCAACCATGAGGATCTTCTTTCACTGGATCGGTCCCAACGCAACACTGCGGCAACCGTCATTTGGAAGTGGAACTACGAGGATCGACAGCCATCAATAGAGTTACAAAATATCGGTTCTACTAACATGGACTATAGTCACTAGGTATTGGCTTCGCTCTAACCAACAGAGTTACGACGACCTTGACGGAATGGCAAGTTACACTCATAAAGGCGTTATCCCCTTCATTTCGAAGTCTAGTATCGTACTTATAAGCATATACGATAAGCCTCGTTAGTCCCGGGCCTAGGGCTCTAAAATTTTGCCTATTTCTTTCATTATTTCCTATTATACTGAATGCGGTAGACCCCCTCAAAATTTCAGTAAAATTAAAATTTTCTGAGACCCCACTTTGCTTTTGCTTGACTTTAACTGAAAGTGGTAACCTAACGTGGTTGGTTTTTTGATGTTATAAAGAAGCCAAAAAATACTACACAACTACAACTAATATTATGGACAATTATGCACAATATTTTTGGTTAAGGAGCCCCCAAAATCTGTCTCCCGTATTCTAACTTTTTTAGATCAGGCCATGTGCGGGACTTCGACATAGTGCGGGACTTAGTAGAAGTTTATATTATTTTGCCATTTTAACTTACTCATAATGATTTAAGTGGAGTAGCTTCCTTTTATATCAAGTACAAGACCAAGAGAAAATAAAAAATGAAGAATGGAGATCCCGACTGACCTTCTCATCAGTGGTCTAGCCAGCCAAGATCTCCGGAGGCGTTTCTGAAGTGGACTGCCCTCTGTAAACAGAAACGGCAGGTCACGGACCCCGACACCTCAGAAACCGACTGCCGTTTCTGCTAACAGAGGGCAGTCAATTTCATAAAGTTTCTCCAGAGATCTTGGCTGGTTAGACCCCCTGATGAGAAGTTCAGTCGGTGTATCTCCATTCTGCGATTTTTATTTTCTTTTTGTATTTCTATTCAAATTATTTTGTACAATCAAGCTGCTTTTAGTGCTATTGATATTGTGATTTTTTTTGTTTCATATAATTTTTTATTCTTGGTTGTATTATGTAAGCACAAGACCAAGTAGCAATGACAAATGAAAGTGAGGTTGCCCTCTAGAAGGGTAGATCATAAGCTTTATAGCCCCTTACCCCCTTGCTCGCCAGAATAGACAGTAGCAAGATGCACACAAAGAAGGACGGCGCAAACACATAGACAAATAACAACATTTATTGACAAACACAAACATACATGCCTTACCGGGCTCAACCCGAACTCAACAGCTAAAAAGGCTAGCACCCTAACCATTGCGAGGCCGGGTCGGCCCAAGTAGCAATACCCCAAAACAAGAGATTTGCCTCGCATTTAATTTCTCCGAACGTTAAATAAAGCGTTTGCCAACTTGCCAAAACTGCGACGCGTCGTAAATCCTGTTTACGTGTAAGCACAAGTCGATATCGAGTGGCTCTAGCCATTAATACATCGTACGAGATGAGCTGTGCTGTCAGAAGTTTTGTAACGTATTTTTTACTAGGACCACAAAGCACCTTCCCCTTGACAATTTCTCCTCAGTACACTGAAATGATAATTAAAGAGCCATGTTACAAAAAAAATTGGTGTCTAGTTATAAAAATAAATAAATTGCGCAATAATCAATGCATGGAAAAAATGTACTTTTTTGGAGCAACTTCTAAGCCATTATTTGGCAAAGCAAACTTCGAGTTTCTACATGTACTAAAGTACAATAAATTCGATACCAATTTTTGGTGCAACATGACTTCTTGATTTATTTAAAATGTAACTTCACCTTAATTAATTTATATGTAAGATGAGTAAACATTAGTAGAACATACTGATTTTATGTGTATAAGTTTAATAAAATAACTAAATGCATTATTTTATAATCACAAACTGTTTAATTTTGTTGCATTTTGAAGGTGTTTTTTTTTTCAGAAGTTATTGCTCAGAATAAAGCAAAATATTAAGATAAATAAAATATCCCGGATAAAGGGTACCGCATTCTTTGAATATTTATTTGCTCTACAGGGTGTCCCAAAAGTAGGCAAACAGTTAATTCTGTACCATTGGTACGAACTTTGGGTTAATTAGAACAGGTATTTGACATAGCCGTGTTTAGTTTTATTGGTTGGTTAAAATAAAGTCGTGCTTCAGGGGTATCTTATACAAAGAGTAGCGAATCGTTGAATTCGTTTCATCTAGTTTCGAGATAGCTTCGGAATATTTATTTGATACTTGAGGAATAAGAGAATAATGTTTTTCAGAGTATGAAACTTCGAAGCTCGCCATCTGCCGAAAAAATCCGATTAAATGATATGCGTTCATGGAAAATTTTTGCTTTTGTTTGTCAGTTCAAACCACTGCACTGCTGGGAATCTGAGTGAGGAGCACAGACGCGACGGTAGACAACTGAAAGTATGAAAAATGCAGAGACAGTGTATAGCATAAACTTAAAAAGAAGTCCACTCGTCTAGCGTTTTTGGAGCTGATTATACCTATATCAACGTTACAACACCTGGCGGACCAGCTGAACCTTAAACTGTACTGCCCAGTTACGAGGCCTTCTTGATGACGATCCTAATTACAGTTCTGGGAGATAATGCGCAATCAACTGACTAAACAACCAGACATGCATTCGAAAAATAACTATTGTTGTATAAATAACTGTATACCTAACTAACTGGTAAGCCACATTTGGGTCACCATGTATTATAAAATTGCAGCTTAAAGTATTCAAATGCAATCTTCAATAGGCAAATTTTTATCGAATAATATTCTAAAATGTTTTTTTTTTTTTGAAGAAAACTAGCCCCACTTTCAGGTATTAGCAATACTTTTTGACTGACCAAACAGGTGAAAAAATTTAGGCAAAAGTGATGCTTTTAACCAAATCTTGTTTAAAAATTTCTTTTTACGCTCATTGGTGCCACAAATTAAATGAAAGTATCCTATAGGTGGAAAATTATTTATTTGGTCATCATATTAAAATAGTTCTAATGCAATAAAGTAAATAGGAGCAACTGATTGGCGAAAAATCCTATATTTAGACGTGCTTGTAACGTTTTCCTCTTTTGTTTTTAAGAACATCTTTTTTTACACTCCCAACGCTTATAAATTGCCTTTTTAAATGCATCAATTTATTTAAATCGTTGAATAAAAAGCCCATCTTTCGTAATAGTTGCAAAAAAAAAAATTATTTTTTCTCAGGCTGTTTTCATTACTTAATATGTGTTTTTCCACATTTTCCCTTCAAATAAATATTACTTGAACGTTTATTATTGTAATACTAAAAAAAAATTTAATTATTGCTGTTAAATACCATTGTAAAACTAAATTTTTTCATGATGAATAGTATCCAAAATAAAATTAAAAATAAATATTTATGTAGTTTTTTCCCCCTTAAATCTAAGAAAATATTTATTAAAGACCAATTAAATATGCATATATTTTTATACAGCATAATTTTAGACTAGTGTTACTTAGCACAAAACTTCTTCATTTAAACATATATTAGTTTTATACAGTTTTGCAAGTTTTTAGGAGAGCAAGTACTTTCTAAATCTCACTGGCACACATTTTTTATATATTTAAAAGTGATAGTTACATTTATTGCAAAAACTATAAGAAGATGTAAAAATTTATTTTGATGTTTTTTATTATTTTGATGAAACATTAGCTTAATAAATTAGAGACGATTATGTATATAATATTAAATTTAGATTAAATCGAGTATTTGAGCATAAGCATGATAAAAAATAACTTTTTTTAAATAATAGTATCTCATGCTAAGACTCAAAATTGGAAATAGAATCATAACAAGCTACTTTCTTAAGCATAATTACTACGCTTAAAAAGTATTTTCACCTATTAGATCGTCACTTAAGTTCCCCCATGTTCTATCTCACTTTGCACAATGGTAGAAATTTACTGTAGGTAAACCCTTAGGCGAACTTTCCAAAATCGCGCCAAAAGTCGGCCGAAAACCCAACCGAATGGAGCAAATAACGGTCAGATAGGGTTGCCGGAAAACGTCATCGTTGCGAAGTCAAAGAATTCTAATCATCATTCGAAGTCATACAGTTGCCACAAAAATTATTTATCGACAATTTCGAAAAAGTTGCGCCAAGGGTTACCGTACAGTAAATCTGATCCTTGCACAACAATGAGATAGCACATGTGGGAACTTAAGTGACGAGGTATTACAATTTGTTAGAAAACTTGATTTAAATTAGCAAAAGCTGTAAAATAATTTTTCAAAAAAATAAGAAGAAATGCTCATCTGAAACGTGTTTGAAAATATTTACTTACTTTATCGATATTGTAAAGTCTCCCTGTTAAACGTTACTCGATAAAACTTTCGAGTAGGTTTTTATATATATTTAATAAAAATTCTCCCAATTTATTAAAAAACTGTTTTAAAAATACTTATGAATATATACTGAACAAATTTTGAGGTTAAAAATATATTGGATATTTTAAGTTATTTGTGTTATATGCTGAAGAAATATATTCATGTACCATACTTTTTGTGTTATTATATTTAGATATTACGAAATTATTACCGTACGTAATAAGTTATTATTTTTCAGTATTTCCAGTATAAATTGTAAAATAAAAACATGATAAGTCTTTAATAAAAAAAATCAAAATGAAAAATTTACAGGTTTTTTTTATTTAAGCAAATTATAAGATATTTATTTGTGAATTATATTTGAAACTTATTGAAATAATTGAATGAATAAATTATTTGTTTAAAAACGAATTTGTTGTTGGTGCATTTTATTATTTTAAGGTTGGAAATATATCATTATAAATACACATGAAACGTAGCATTGAAAAATCCTAAAATATCTATGAGCATTTCCACGCGTTGACGATTTAACAAATTTCGTTCGCATAGTACATTATTATTTTCCAATGATAAAAAAAATGTTGTATGTCAGTTTACCTCTGAAAATATATTATTTTTAGCAATCAGAAAAAACTTTTCAAATGTAATATTTTAATTTTAAAAAAATGTTCTGATGTGACTTACGATGATTATATTACTCATGAAAAGAAGTTGACTTTTGGTTATCATTTAATACTCTCATTTCTTGTTCATTGTGCAGTAAATCAACATTCCACAGTGCTTATATTAAGTATAAGGTTTACAGCTAAGTAATTTAATTGCAAAAAAGTATTGAAATATCATAGGAAAGAATTTATTAGACAAATTTTTTGCGTGACTTGTACTACATTCAATTTGTGACTTACACTTCATCATGTGAATTGTATCACATATATAGAAATTGCGGCAATTATACGACAACAAATGTAAATATTTTTGTACATGGAAAGCTAAAATTTGCATACATGGTAAAATCATTCAAAGAAAAAATTACACAACGTCAAATAAAAATGGTATCTGGTATCTCTATTTTTATTCTACGATGAGTTATTGCGTTTCAAAAAATTCGATCGTTTGGAGCGATTATCTCCAAAAGTTATTAAACTATATTTTATCGCTTGGTGTAATAATTTAAATCTCGACGAGATCTTTATAAATCAATTCAAATCATCTCTCTATTTTTATTCTACGGTGAGTTATTGCGAATTTAGAATTCCACTCTTTTGTTCTAAATATCTCCAAAAGTTATTAAACTATATGTTATCGCTTGGTGTCATAATTTGTATCTCGACAAGACCTTTTCAAATCAATTAGAATCATCTCTTCATCTCTCTATCTTTGTTCTACGATGAGTTATTGCGATTTTAGAATTTTATCTTTTGGAGCGAATATCTCCGGAAGTTATAAAGGTATAGTTTATTGCTTGGTATCATAATTTAGGTCTCGACGAGACCTTTTTAAATCAATTGGAATGCGATCGTTTGGAGCAAGTATCTCCGAAAGTGTTTAAGGTATAGTTTATTGCTTGGTATCATAATTTAGGTCTCGACGAGACCTTTTTAAATCAATTGAAATCATCTCTCTATCTTAATTCTACGATGAGTTATTGCGATTTTAGAATTTTATCTTTTGGAGCAAATATCTCCGGAAGTTATAAAGGTATAGTTTATTGCTTGGTATCATAATTTAGGTCTCGACGAGACCTTTTAAATCAATTGAAATCATCTCTCTATCTTAATTCTACGATGAGTTATTGCGATTTTAGAATTTTATCTTTTGGAGCGAATATCTCCGGAAGTTATAAAGGTATAGTTTATTGCTTGGTATCATAATTTAGGTCTCGACAAGACCTTTATAAATCATTTAGAATCATCTCTCTATCTTAATTCTACGATGAGTTATTGCGATTTTAGAATTTTATCTTTTGGAGCGAATATCTCCAGAAGTTATAAAGGTATAGTTTATTGCTTGGTATCATAATTTAGGTCTCGACGAGACCTTTTTAAATCAATTGGAATCATCTTTTGGAGCAAATATCTCCGGAAGTGTTTAAGGTATAGTTTATTGCTTGGTATCATAATTTAGGTCTCGACGAGACCTTTTTAAATCAATTGGAATGCGATCGTTTGGAGCAAGTATCTCCGAAAGTGTTTAAGGTATAGTTTATTGCTTGGTATCATAATTTAGGTCTCGACGAGACCTTTTTAAATCAATTGAAATCATCTCTCTATCTTAATTCTACGATGAGTTATTGCGATTTTAGAATTTTATCTTTTGGAGCAAATATCTCCGGAAGTTATAAAGGTATAGTTTATTGCTTGGTATCATAATTTAGGTCTCGACGAGACCTTTTTAAATCAATTGGAATGCGATCGTTTGGAGCAAGTATCTCCGAAAGTGTTTAAGGTATAGTTTATTGCTTGGTATCATAATTTAAGTGTCGACGAGACCTTTCTTAATCAATTGAAATCATCTCTCTATCTTAATTCTACGATGAGTTATTGCGATTTTAGAATTTTATCTTTTGGAGCAAATATCTCCGGAAGTTATAAAGGTATAGTTTATTGCTTGGTATCATAATTTAGGTCTCGACGAGACCTTTTTAAATCAATTGAAATCATCTCTCTATCTTAATTCTACGATGAGTTATTGCGATTTTAGAATTTTATCTTTTGGAGCGAATATCTCCGGAAGTTATAAAGGTATAGTTTATTGCTTGGTATCATAATTTAGGTCTCGACGAGACCTTTTTAATCATTTAGAATCATCTCTCTATCTTAATTCTACGATGAGTTATTGCGATTTTAGAATTTTATCTTTTGGAGCGAATATCTCCGGAAGTTATAAAGGTATAGTTTATTGCTTGGTATCATAATTTAGGTCTCGACGAGACCTTTTTAAATCAATTGGAATGCGATCGTTTGGAGCAAGTATCTCCGAAAGTTTTTAAGGTATAGTTTATTGCTTGGTATCATAATTTAGGTCTCGACGAGACCTTTTTTAATCAATTGAAATCATCTCTCTATCTTAATTCTACGATGAGTTATTGCGATTTTAGAATTTTATCTTTTGGAGCGAATATCTCCGGAAGTTATAAAGGTATAGTTTATTGCTTGGTATCATAATTTAGGTCTCGACGAGACCTTTTTAAATCAATTGAAATCATCTCTCTATCTTAATTCTACGATGAGTTATTGCGATTTTAGAATTTTATCTTTTGGAGCGAATATCTCCGGAAGTTATAAAGGTATAGTTTATTGCTTGGTATCATAATTTAGGTCTCGACGAGACCTTTTTAAATCAATTGAAATCATCTCTCTATCTTAATTCTACGATGAGTTATTGCGATTTTAGAATTTTATCTTTTGGAGCGAATATCTCCGGAAGTTATAAAGGTATAGTTTATTGCTTGGTATCATAATTTAGGTCTCGACGAGACCTTTATAAATCAATTAGAATCATCTCTCTATCTTAATTCTACGATGAGTTATTGCGATTTTAGAATTTTATCTTTTGGAGCGAATATCTCCGGAAGTTATAAAGGTATAGTTTATTGCTTGGTATCATAATTTAGGTCTCGACAAGACCTTTATAAATCATTTAGAATCATCTCTCTATCTTAATTCTACGATGAGTTATTGCGATTTTAGAATTTTATCTTTTGGAGCGAATATCTCCGGAAGTTATAAAGGTATAGTTTATTGCTTGGTATCATAATTTAGGTCTCGACGAGACCTTTTTAAATCAATTAGAATCATCTCTCTATCTTAATTCTACGATGAGTTATTGCGATTTTAGAATTTTATCTTTTGGAGCGAATATCTCCGGAAGTTATAAAGGTATAGTTTATTGCTTGGTATCATAATTTAGGTCTCGACGAGACCTTTTTAAATCAATTGGAATGCGATCGTTTGGAGCAAGTATCTCCGAAAGTGTTTAAGGTATAGTTTATTGCTTGGTATCATAATTTAAGTGTCGACGAGACCTTTCTTAATCAATTGAAATCATCTCTCTATCTTAATTCTACGATGAGTTATTGCGATTTTAGAATTTTATCTTTTGGAGCAAATATCTCCGGAAGTTATAAAGGTATAGTTTATTGCTTGGTATCATAATTTAGGTCTCGACGAGACCTTTTTAAATCAATTGGAATGCGATCGTTTGGAGCAAGTATCTCCGAAAGTGTTTAAGGTATAGTTTATTGCTTGGTATCATAATTTAAGTGTCGACGAGACCTTTCTTAATCAATTGAAATCATCTCTCTATCTTAATTCTACGATGAGTTATTGCGATTTTAGAATTTTATCTTTTGGAGCGAATATCTCCGGAAGTTATAAAGGTATAGTTTATTGCTTGGTATCATAATTTAGGTCTCGACGAGACCTTTTTAAATCAATTGAAATCATCTCTCTATCTTAATTCTACGATGAGTTATTGCGATTTTAGAATTTTATCTTTTGGAGCGAATATCTCCGGAAGTTTATAAAGGTATAGTTTATTGCTTGGTATCATAATTTAGGTCTCGACAAGACCTTTTTAAATCATTTAGAATCATCTCTCTATCTTAATTCTACGATGAGTTATTGCGATTTTAGAATTTTATCTTTTGGAGCGAATATCTCCGGAAGTTATAAAGGTATAGTTTATTGCTTGGTATCATAATTTAGGTCTCGACGAGACCTTTTTAAATCAATTGGAATGCGATCGTTTGGAGCAAGTATCTCCGAAAGTGTTTAAGGTATAGTTTATTGCTTGGTATCATAATTTAGGTCTCGACGAGACCTTTCTTAATCAATTGAAATCATCTCTCTATCTTAATTCTACGATGAGTTATTGCGATTTTAGAATTTTATCTTTTGGAGCGAATATCTCCGGAAGTTATAAAGGTATAGTTTATTGCTTGGTATCATAATTTAGGTCTCGACGAGACCTTTTTAAATCATTTAGAATGCGTTTGGAAAGTGTTTAAGTATAGTTTATTGCTTGGTATCATAATTTAGGTCTCGACGAGACCTTTTCTTAATCGATTAGAATCATCTCTCTATCTTAATTCTACGATGAGTTATTGCGATTTTAGAATTTTATCTTTTGGAGCGAATATCTCCGGAAGTTATAAAGGTATAGTTTATTGCTTGGTATCATAATTTAGGTCTCGACAAGACCTTTATAAATTATTTAGAATCATCTCTCTATCTTAATTCTACAGTGAGTTATTGCGATTTTAGAATTTTATCTTTTGGAGCGAATATCTCCGGAAGTTATAAAGGTATAGTTTATTGCTTGGTACCATAATTTAGGTCTCGACGAGACCTTTTTAAATCAATAAAAATCATCTCTCTATCTTAATTCTACGATGAGTTATTGCGATTTTAGAATTTTATCTTTTGGAGCGAATATCTCCGGAAGTTATAAAGGTATAGTTTATTGCTTGGTATCATAATTTAGGTCTCGACGAGACCTTTTTAAATCAATTGGAATGCGATCGTTTGGAGCAAGTATCTCCGAAAGTGTTTAAGGTATAGTTTATTGCTTGGTATCATAATTTAAGTGTCGACGAGACCTTTCTTAATCAATTGAAATCATCTCTCTATCTTAATTCTACGATGAGTTATTGCGATTTTAGAATTTTATCTTTTGGAGCGAATATCTCCGGAAGTTATAAAGGTATAGTTTATTGCTTGGTATCATAATTTAGGTCTCGACGAGACCTTTTTAAATCAATTAGAATCATCTCTCTATCTTAATTCTACGATGAGTTATTGCGATTTTAGAATTTTATCTTTTGGAGCGAATATCTCCGGAAGTTATAAAGGTATAGTTTATTGCTTGGTATCATAATTTAGGTCTCGACAAGACCTTTATAAATCATTTAGAATCATCTCTCTATCTTAATTCTACGATGAGTTATTGCGATTTTAGAATTTTATCTTTTGGAGCGAATATCTCCGGAAGTTATAAAGGTATAGTTTATTGCTTGGTATCATAATTTAGGTCTCGACGAGACCTTTTTAAATCAATTAAAATCATCTCTCTATCTTAATTCTACGATGAGTTATTGCGATTTTAGAATTTTATCTTTTGGAGCAAATATCTCCGGAAGTTATAAAGGTATAGTTTATTGCTTGGTATCATAATTTAGGTCTCGACGAGACCTTTTTAAATCAATTGGAATGCGATCGTTTGGAGCAAGTATCTCCGAAAGTGTTTAAGGTATAGTTTATTGCTTGGTATCATAATTTAGGTCTCGACGAGACCTTTCTTAATCAATTGAAATCATCTCTCTATCTTAATTCTACGATGAGTTATTGCGATTTTAGAATTTTATCTTTTGGAGCGAATATCTCCGGAAGTTATAAAGGTATAGTTTATTGCTTGGTATCATAATTTAGGTCTCGACGAGACCTTTTTAAATCAATTGGAATGCGATCGTTTGGAGCAAGTATCTCCGAAAGTGTTTAAGGTATAGTTTATTGCTTGGTATCATAATTTAAGTGTCGACGAGACCTTTCTTAATCAATTGAAATCATCTCTCTATCTTAATTCTACGATGAGTTATTGCGATTTTAGAATTTTATCTTTTGGAGCGAATATCTCCAGAAGTTATAAAGGTATAGTTTATTGCTTGGTATCATAATTTAGGTCTCGACGAGACCTTTTTAAATCAATTGAAATCATCTCTCTATCTTAATTCTACGATGAGTTATTGCGATTTTAGAATTTTATCTTTTGGAGCGAATATCTCCGGAAGTTATAAAGGTATAGTTTATTGCTTGGTATCATAATTTAGGTCTCGACAAGACCTTTATAAATCATTTAGAATCATCTCTCTATCTTAATTCTACGATGAGTTATTGCGATTTTAGAATTTTATCTTTTGGAGCGAATATCTCCGGAAGTTATAAAGGTATAGTTTATTGCTTGGTATCATAATTTAGGTCTCGACAAGACCTTTATAAATCATTTAGAATCATCTCTCTATCTTAATTCTACAGTGAGTTATTGCGATTTTAGAATTTTATCTTTTGGAGCGAATATCTCCGGAAGTTATAAAGGTATAGTTTATTGCTTGGTATCATAATTTAGGTCTCGACGAGACCTTTTTAAATCAATTAGAATCATCTCTCTATCTTAATTCTACGATGAGTTATTGCGATTTTAGAATTTTATCTTTTGGAGCAAATATCTCCGGAAGTTATAAAGGTATAGTTTATTGCTTGGTATCATAATTTAGGTCTCGACGAGATAGTCCAGTAACCAGGTAGTCAAAAGGGGGTGTTTCAGGAAAAAAATACAGAAATTGTTTTCTCAACGGTTGTATATGTTTTCGAGGGTGCTGAATCCGAATATCAACTTTGTTAACAAATTCGGGCATGGGAACATTAAAAAAAATCGAAAAAATCCCGAAATTTTACCCCTTTTTCGGGTTTTTTCCATCTAGCAGGGAAAGTATTAATTTCTCAACAAAAAAGTCAATACAGAAGTTAAAGTACTTTAACCAAGCTAAATAAAAGTCAATTACACTTTTTATGTCAGATTAATAGTTTAGTTGCTACAGCGCGCTGAAAATCGGGCAATTCCTCCTGAATGTGAAAAGTCCGAAATTTTCACTTTCAGCGCGCAAAAGTATACGGTCGAAATAGAGTTAGGGGTAGAACTAATTGGAACACAAACTAATCTTGTTGCAAATGGTAGGAAAACATGCTTCTAATGGACATACTTAAAATCACAACCCCGAACTGTCGCTCAAAATAAGTTTATTAACTGCAATCTTGAAATAACGTCATTTTTTTTTTAAATTTCAATAAACCATAATAAGTCAAGTTTGGTGTCAAATTAAAGGAAATTTTACGCTGACAAATAATATACTATTGGTTTTAAAACCTTAATATTTACAAAGAGGATTTTAGAAGGAAATGATGAGAAAATGGGCGAAAAATTTCCCGGAAAACGGTCAAAAAATATTGAACAAACCCTCGTGAAATGTACGAAAATAATTTAGAAAGAATGGCTGAAAGTCAACAAGGAACCTGGTTTTAAATCATTTGAAATGCAGTGAAGTAACTTATGCAATGAATTTTTTGCCCAGTGTTTTCCGTTAATCTAACTCATGCAAGAATGGTGAAAGATTTTGTAGATCTCACCAAAAGGTAGTGCAAACAATGTGCTCCATATATGTTATGTTTGGTTTTTGATACCCATCAAACACTATAACTTTTCCATAAATTCTGTTGACATTACACAAGTATTTCCTTGTGACATCCCCAAATGTTGTACAAGTGTTCCAGAGAAATTAAAGCACCGTTATCAAGCACGTAGGAAATACTTTGCTGGGCACAAGGAGTCTATTGAATTTTATTTGTTATTAATGGAATCTGATGAGTTTGCAATATATTTGTCCGTTTTATTCATTCGTCGATTGCTATATGGTCAATAAATGAAGTTGGTTCATGAGGGTTTGTTCAATATTGCTATTATTTGGGGACTCCATGTTTGTTATTCACTGAAGCATGGCTCTGGGTCCAGGGGCGGCCCTAGACATTTAGGCGCTCCGGGCAAAACCTTAATTTTGCGCGCCCCCCTCCCCACCCATTTTTTTTATTTAAATCTTATGCGACCATAACAGAAAGTCAAGGAAGCATTGAAAACAAAAAAAAAACGTTTTATTAAAAAATCAAATA
Organism: Hylyphantes graminicola; assembly: GCA_023701765.1. NCBI lineage: Eukaryota > Metazoa > Arthropoda > Arachnida > Araneae > Linyphiidae > Hylyphantes > Hylyphantes graminicola. The sequence goes on from CM043111.1 coordinate 21,271,707, forward strand.
TCAGCTAACAAAATCACCAATTTGGCACTTTAGGAAAAAAATTAAATAAACTAATATCCCATATTTTAAATAAATTCTAACTAACCAAAGTAATTAAAATGCCCTTTTTCTAACTTTTCTTTCTGCAAACTCACGAACCAGTGATTTCAAGTCTAATTTGTCACTAATTTGGTGTTCTATAGCTATCATTGCCAATCCATTTAGCCGATTTTGCGTATCGTTCTGCGATTTTTTAAAATAATTTTTTGTTTTTAAAAATTTCTTTCCCCTGAAATCACAGTGACTGGCAATGTAAACAGTAATGCCGACTGCTGAGGTTTGGTGCGAATTTGAGCGTAGCGATAAACTAAAACACTTCAGCAGGGGTTTCCTTTTTTGTTAATAATGACGAAACAATCCTTATTTCATCGGCTAATTCCAGGCAGGGCGTTAAGATCACTTGAATTTCCATCAGTTAAAACTACTTCCAAATTTTTGCAATGGCATGTCTTTTACACCAAAAATATTATACAAAAGGCTCAAATAATTGCTGTGAGTATTTAATAAATTATATCTGGTTTACAAGGAATTTATTGCTTGGATCCATACTGTGAAAAATATCTATTTTATATTTTTGTTTGAGGTCTTGAACGGGTGTATCCGGGCTCTCATACAAAAAACTTTTTTGTTTTGCTTCTGACAGGATGACGTACAGTAAGCTCCCGATTATCCGCGGGCCACGATCCCCCTTTTTTTCAACCTTCAAATATAATAATTTAACAAAACGCTGAGAAAAGAAATTTATCTGTTTCAAAACTTGACAGAATGCATTCCAAGAACAACGAATTCATTTCCAGAACGGCGAATACATTTAAAGAACGACGAATAAATTTAAAAAAAACTGCGAATGCACTTAAAATAAGAATGACTATAGAAAACCTGGTGTGTGCCAAAATGTGTTCGGCCAGGTGCACATCAAGAGCTATTTGTCATAAAGAGTCACTTGTAAAGTAAACTATCAGCGATTTTAATTGTACAGCGTTGCATGGTTGATTTAGGCGTTGCATTTTTGATTTTAGGATAGCCTGTGACTTAATTTTTTGATCAGTTTATTTCCATTTTCCGTGATTTTGGCGCCCCTAGATTATTGCGCTCCGGGCGGCCGCCCGGACCGCCCTGCCCTGGGCGGCCCTGCTGGGTCGCAAACTTTTGTTGGATATCTCAATAATGACAAGGAGTGCAGTGGCGTGCAGTGAAATGTTTCGGCCGTTTTCTCATCGTTTCCATCTAAAATCATCTTAGAAAATATTTAAGTTTTAAAACTAAGTGTATATTCTTTGTCAGCATTAAATTCCCCTTAATTTGATACCAAACTTGACTTATTATGGTTTATTATAATTTTTTTTTAAAAAATGATGTTTTTTCAAGATTGCGGCTAAAAAACTTATTTTGAGCGACAGTTCGGGTTGTCATTTTTAGAATGTTCATTAGAAGCATGTTTCCTACCATTTGCAACAAGATTAGTTTGTGTTACAATTAATTCCACCCCTAACTCTATTTCGACTGTACTATTTTGCGTGTGCTGAAAGTGAAAATTTCGGACTTTTCACATTTAGGAGGAATTTGCCCGATTTTCAGCGCGCTGTAGCAACTAAACTATTAATCTGACATAAAAAGTGTAATTGACTTTTATTTAGCTTGTTTAAAGTACTTTAACTTTTGTATTGATTTTTTTGTTGAGAACTAAATACTTTTCCTGCTAGAAGGAAAAAACAAAAAAAGAGGTAAAATTTCGGGATTTTTTCGATTTTTTTTAATGTTCCCATGACCGAATTTGTTAACAAAGTTGATATTCGGATTCAGCACCCTCGAAAACATATAAAACAGCTGAGAAAACAATTTCTGTATTTTTTTCCTGAAAAAACTACCTGATTACTGGACTAAGACCTTTTTAAATCAATTGGAATGCGATCGTTTGGAGCAAGTATCTCCGAAAGTGTTTAAGGTATAGTTTATTGCTTGGTATCATAATTTAAGTGTCGACGAGACCTTTCTTAATCAATTGAAATCATCTCTCTATCTTAATTCTACGATGAGTTATTGCGATTTTAGAATTTTATCTTTTGGAGCGAATATCTCCAGAAGTTATGAAGGTATAGTTTATTGCTTGGTATCATAATTTAGGTCTCGACAAGACCTTTATAAATCATTTAGAATCATCTCTCTATCTTAATTCTACGATGAGTTATTGCGATTTTAGAATTTTATCTTTTGGAGCGAATATCTCCGGAAGTTATAAAGGTATAGTTTATTGCTTGGTATCATAATTTAGGTCTCGACAAGACCTTTATAAATTATTTAGAATCATCTCTCTATCTTAATTCTACAGTGAGTTATTGCGATTTTAGAATTTTATCTTTTGGAGCGAATATCTCCGGAAGTTATAAAGGTATAGTTTATTGCTTGGTACCATAATTTAGGTCTCGACGATACCTTTTTAAATCAATAAAAATCATCTCTCTATCTTAATTCTACGATGAGTTATTGCGATTTTAGAATTTTATCTTTTGGAGCGAATATCTCCGGAAGTTATAAAGGTATAGTTTATTGCTTGGTATCATAATTTAGGTCTCGACGAGACCTTTTTAAATCAATTGGAATGCGATCGTTTGGAGCAAGTATCTCCGAAAGTGTTTAAGGTATAGTTTATTGCTTGGTATCATAATTTAAGTGTCGACGAGACCTTTCTTAATCAATTGAAATCATCTCTCTATCTTAATTCTACGATGAGTTATTGCGATTTTAGAATTTTATCTTTTGGAGCGAATATCTCCGGAAGTTATAAAGGTATAGTTTATTGCTTGGTATCATAATTTAGGTCTCGACGAGACCTTTTTAAATCAATTGAAATCATCTCTCTATCTTAATTCTACGATGAGTGATTGCGATTTTAGAATTTTATCTTTTGGAGCGAATATCTCCGGAAGTTATAAAGGTATAGTTTATTGCTTGGTATCATAATTTAGGTCTCGACGAGACCTTTTTAAATCAATTGAAATCATCTCTCTATCTTAATTCTACGATGTGTTATTGCGATTTTAGAATTTTATCTTTTGGAGCGAATATCTCCGGAAGTTATAAAGGTATAGTTTATTGCTTGGTATCATAATTTAGGTCTCGACGAGACCTTTTTAAATCAATTGAAATCATCTCTCTATCTTAATTCTACGATGAGTGATTGCGATTTTAGAATTTTATCTTTTGGAGCGAATATCTCCGGAAGTTATAAAGGTATAGTTTATTGCTTGGTATCATAATTTAGGTCTCGACAAGACCTTTATAAATCATTTAGAATCATCTCTCTATCTTAATTCCACGATGAGTTATTGCGATTTTAGAATTTTATCTTTTGGAGCGAATATCTCCAGAAGTTATAAAGGTATAGTTTATTGCTTGGTATCATAATTTAGGTCTCGACAAGACCTTTATAAATTATTTAGAATCATCTCTCTATCTTAATTCTACAGTGAGTTATTGCGATTTTAGAATTTTATCTTTTGGAGCGAATATCTCCGGAAGTTATAAAGGTATAGTTTATTGCTTGGTACCATAATTTAGGTCTCGACGATACCTTTTTAAATCAATTAAAATCATCTCTCTATCTTAATTCTACGATGAGTTATTGCGATTTTAGAATTTTATCTTTTGGAGCAAATATCTCCGGAAGTTATAAAGGTATAGTTTATTGCTTGGTATCATAATTTAGGTCTCGACGAGACCTTTTTAAATCAATTGGAATGCGATCGTTTGGAGCAAGTATCTCCGAAAGTGTTTAAGGTATAGTTTATTGCTTGGTATCATAATTTAAGTGTCGACGAGACCTTTCTTAATCAATTGAAATCATCTCTCTATCTTAATTCTACGATGAGTTATTGCGATTTTAGAATTTTATCTTTTGGAGCAAATATCTCCGGAAGTTATAAAGGTATAGTTTATTGCTTGGTATCATAATTTAGGTCTCGACGAGATAGTCCAGTAACCAGGTAGTCAAAAGGGGGTGTTTCAGGAAAAAAATACAGAAATTGTTTTCTCAACGGTTGTATATGTTTTCGAGGGTGCTGAATCCGAATATCAACTTTGTTAACAAATTCGGGCATGGGAACATTAAAAAAAATCGAAAAAATCCCGAAATTTTACCCCTTTTTCGGGTTTTTTCCATCTAGCAGGGAAAGTATTAATTTCTCAACAAAAAAGTCAATACAGAAGTTAAAGTACTTTAACCAAGCTAAATAAAAGTCAATTACACTTTTTATGTCAGATTAATAGTTTAGTTGCTACAGCGCGCTGAAAATCGGGCAATTCCTCCTGAATGTGAAAAGTCCGAAATTTTCACTTTCAGCGCGCAAAAGTATACGGTCGAAATAGAGTTAGGGGTAGAACTAATTGGAACACAAACTAATCTTGTTGCAAATGGTAGGAAACATGCTTCTAATGGACATACTTAAAATCACAACCCCGAACTGTCGCTCAAAATAAGTTTATTAACTGCAATCTTGAAATAACGTCATTTTTTTTTTTAAATTTCAATAAACCATAATAAGTCAAGTTTGGTGTCAAATTAAAGGAAATTTTACGCTGACAAATAATATACTATTGGTTTTAAAACCTTAATATTTACAAAGAGGATTTTAGAAGGAAATGATGAGAAAATGGGCGAAAAATTTCCCGGAAAACGGTCAAAAAATATTGAACAAACCCTCGTGAAATGTACGAAAATAATTTAGAAAGAATGGCTGAAAGTCAACAAGGAACCTGGTTTTAAATCATTTGAAATGCAGTGAAGTAACTTATGCAATGAATTTTTTGCCCAGTGTTTTCCGTTAATCTAACTCATGCAAGAATGGTGAAAGATTTTGTAGATCTCACCAAAAGGTAGTGCAAACAATGTGCTCCATATATGTTATGTTTGGTTTTTGATACCCATCAAACACTATAACTTTTCCATAAATTCTGTTGACATTACACAAGTATTTCCTTGTGACATCCCCAAATGTTGTACAAGTGTTCCAGAGAAATTAAAGCACCGTTATCAAGCACGTAGGAAATACTTTGCTGGGCACAAGGAGTCTATTGAATTTTATTTGTTATTAATGGAATCTGATGAGTTTGCAATATATTTGTCCGTTTTATTCATTCGTCGATTGCTATATGGTCAATAAATGAAGTTGGTTCATGAGGGTTTGTTCAATATTGCTATTATTTGGGGACTCCATGTTTGTTATTCACTGAAGCATGGCTCTGGTCCAGGGCCGGCCCTAGACATTTAGGCGCTCCGGGCAAAACCTTAATTTTGCGCGCCCCCCTCCCCCACCCATTTTTTTTATTTAAATCTTATGCGACCATAACAGAAAGTCAAGGAAGCATTGAAAACAAAAAAAAAACGTTTTATTAAAAAATCAAATATCAGCTAACAAAATCACCAATTTGGCACTTTAGGAAAAAAATTAAATAAACTAATATCCCATATTTTAAATAAATTCTAACTAACCAAAGTAATTAAAATGCCCTTTTTCTAACTTTTCTTTCTGCAAACTCACGAACCAGTGATTTCAAGTCTAATTTGTCACTAATTTGGTGTTCTATAGCTATCATTGCCAATCCATTTAGCCGATTTTGCGTATCGTTCTGCGATTTTTTAAAATAATTTTTTGTTTTTAAAAATTTCTTTCCCCTGAAATCACAGTGACTGGCAATGTAAACAGTAATGCCGACTGCTGAGGTTTGGTGCGAATTTGAGCGTAGCGATAAACTAAAACACTTCAGCAGGGGTTTCCTTTTTTGTTAATAATGACGAAACAATCCTTATTTCATCGGCTAATTCCAGGCAGGGCGTTAAGATCACTTGAATTTCCATCAGTTAAAACTACTTCCAAATTTTTGCAATGGCATGTCTTTTACACCAAAAATATTATACAAAAGGCTCAAATAATTGCTGTGAGTATTTAATAAATTATATCTGGTTTACAAGGAATTTATTGCTTGGATCCATACTGTGAAAAATATCTATTTTATATTTTTGTTTGAGGTCTTGAACGGGTGTATCCGGGCTCTCATACAAAAAACTTTTTTGTTTTGCTTCTGACAGGATGACGTACAGTAAGCTCCCGATTATCCGCGGGCCACGATCCCCCTTTTTTTCAACCTTCAAATATAATAATTTAACAAAACGCTGAGAAAAGAAATTTATCTGTTTCAAAACTTGACAGAATGCATTCCAAGAACAACGAATTCATTTCCAGAACGGCGAATACATTTAAAGAACGACGAATAAATTTAAAAAAAACTGCGAATGCACTTAAAATAAGAATGACTATAGAAAACCTGGTGTGTGCCAAAATGTGTTCGGCCAGGTGCACATCAAGAGCTATTTGTCATAAAGAGTCACTTGTAAAGTAAACTATCAGCGATTTTAATTGTACAGCGTTGCATGGTTGATTTAGGCGTTGCATTTTTGATTTTAGGATAGCCTGTGACTTAATTTTTTGATCAGTTTATTTCCATTTTCCGTGATTTTGGCGCCCCTAGATTATTGCGCTCCGGGCGGCCGCCCGGACCGCCCTGCCCTGGGGCCGGCCCTGCTGGGTCGCAAACTTTTGTTGGATATCTCAATAATGACAAGGAGTGCAGTGGCGTGCAGTGAAATGTTTCGGCCGTTTTCTCATCGTTTCCATCTAAAATCATCTTAGAAAATATTTAAGTTTTAAAACTAAGTGTATATTCTTTGTCAGCATTAAATTCCCCTTAATTTGATACCAAACTTGACTTATTATGGTTTATTATAATTTTTTTTTAAAAAATGATGTTTTTTCAAGATTGCGGCTAAAAAACTTATTTTGAGCGACAGTTCGGGTTGTCATTTTTAGAATGTTCATTAGAAGCATGTTTCCTACCATTTGCAACAAGATTAGTTTGTGTTACAATTAATTCCACCCCTAACTCTATTTCGACTGTACTATTTTGCGTGTGCTGAAAGTGAAAATTTCGGACTTTTCACATTTAGGAGGAATTTGCCCGATTTTCAGCGCGCTGTAGCAACTAAACTATTAATCTGACATAAAAAGTGTAATTGACTTTTATTTAGCTTGTTTAAAGTACTTTAACTTTTGTATTGATTTTTTTGTTGAGAACTAAATACTTTTCCTGCTAGAAGGAAAAAAACAAAAAAAGAGGTAAAATTTCGGGATTTTTTCGATTTTTTTTAATGTTCCCATGACCGAATTTGTTAACAAAGTTGATATTCGGATTCAGCACCCTCGAAAACATATAAAACAGCTGAGAAAACAATTTCTGTATTTTTTTCCTGAAAAAACTACCTGATTACTGGACTAAGACCTTTTTAAATCAATTGGAATGCGATCGTTTGGAGCAAGTATCTCCGAAAGTGTTTAAGGTATAGTTTATTGCTTGGTATCATAATTTAAGTGTCGACGAGACCTTTCTTAATCAATTGAAATCATCTCTCTATCTTAATTCTACGATGAGTTATTGCGATTTTAGAATTTTATCTTTTGGAGCGAATATCTCCAGAAGTTATAAAGGTATAGTTTATTGCTTGGTATCATAATTTAGGTCTCGACAAGACCTTTATAAATCATTTAGAATCATCTCTCTATCTTAATTCTACGATGAGTTATTGCGATTTTAGAATTTTATCTTTTGGAGCGAATATCTCCGGAAGTTATAAAGGTATAGTTTATTGCTTGGTATCATAATTTAGGTCTCGACAAGACCTTTATAAATTATTTAGAATCATCTCTCTATCTTAATTCTACAGTGAGTTATTGCGATTTTAGAATTTTATCTTTTGGAGCGAATATCTCCGGAAGTTATAAAGGTATAGTTTATTGCTTGGTACCATAATTTAGGTCTCGACGATACCTTTTTAAATCAATAAAAATCATCTCTCTATCTTAATTCTACGATGAGTTATTGCGATTTTAGAATTTTATCTTTTGGAGCGAATATCTCCGGAAGTTATAAAGGTATAGTTTATTGCTTGGTATCATAATTTAGGTCTCGACGAGACCTTTTTAAATCAATTGGAATGCGATCGTTTGGAGCAAGTATCTCCGAAAGTGTTTAAGGTATAGTTTATTGCTTGGTATCATAATTTAAGTGTCGACGAGACCTTTCTTAATCAATTGAAATCATCTCTCTATCTTAATTCTACGATGAGTTATTGCGATTTTAGAATTTTATCTTTTGGAGCGAATATCTCCGGAAGTTATAAAGGTATAGTTTATTGCTTGGTATCATAATTTAGGTCTCGACGAGACCTTTTTAAATCAATTGAAATCATCTCTCTATCTTAATTCTACGATGAGTTATTGCGATTTTAGAATTTTATCTTTTGGAGCGAATATCTCCGGAAGTTATAAAGGTATAGTTTATTGCTTGGTATCATAATTTAGGTCTCGACGAGACCTTTTTAAATCAATTGAAATCATCTCTCTATCTTAATTCTACGATGAGTTATTGCGATTTTAGAATTTTATCTTTTGGAGCGAATATCTCCGGAAGTTATAAAGGTATAGTTTATTGCTTGGTATCATAATTTAGGTCTCGACGAGACCTTTTTAAATCAATTGAAATCATCTCTCTATCTTAATTCTACGATGAGTTATTGCGATTTTAGAATTTTATCTTTTGGAGCGAATATCTCCGGAAGTTATAAAGGTATAGTTTATTGCTTGGTATCATAATTTAGGTCTCGACAAGACCTTTATAAATCATTTAGAATCATCTCTCTATCTTAATTCTACGATGAGTTATTGCGATTTTAGAATTTTATCTTTTGGAGCGAATATCTCCAGAAGTTATAAAGGTATAGTTTATTGCTTGGTATCATAATTTAGGTCTCGACAAGACCTTTATAAATTATTTAGAATCATCTCTCTATCTTAATTCTACAGTGAGTTATTGCGATTTTAGAATTTTATCTTTTGGAGCGAATATCTCCGGAAGTTATAAAGGTATAGTTTATTGCTTGGTACCATAATTTAGGTCTCGACGATACCTTTTTAAATCAATTAAAATCATCTCTCTATCTTAATTCTACGATGAGTTATTGCGATTTTAGAATTTTATCTTTTGGAGCAAATATCTCCGGAAGTTATAAAGGTATAGTTTATTGCTTGGTATCATAATTTAGGTCTCGACGAGACCTTTTTAAATCAATTGGAATGCGATCGTTTGGAGCAAGTATCTCCGAAAGTGTTTAAGGTATAGTTTATTGCTTGGTATCATAATTTAAGTGTCGACGAGACCTTTCTTAATCAATTGAAATCATCTCTCTATCTTAATTCTACGATGAGTTATTGCGATTTTAGAATTTTATCTTTTGGAGCAAATATCTCCGGAAGTTATAAAGGTATAGTTTATTGCTTGGTATCATAATTTAGGTCTCGACGAGACCTTTTTAAATCAATTGGAATGCGATCGTTTGGAGCAAGTATCTCCGAAAGTGTTTAAGGTATAGTTTATTGCTTGGTATCATAATTTAAGTGTCGACGAGACCTTTCTTAATCAATTGAAATCATCTCTCTATCTTAATTCTACGATGAGTTATTGCGATTTTAGAATTTTATCTTTTGGAGCGAATATCTCCAGAAGTTATAAAGGTATAGTTTATTGCTTGGTATCATAATTTAGGTCTCGACGAGACCTTTTTAAATCAATTGAAATCATCTCTCTATCTTAATTCAACGATGAGTTATTGCGATTTTAGAATTTTATCTTTTGGAGCGAATATCTCCGGAAGTTATAAAGGTATAGTTTATTGCTTGGTATCATAATTTAGGTCTCGACAAGACCTTTATAAATCATTTAGAATCATCTCTCTATCTTAATTCTACGATGAGTTATTGCGATTTTAGAATTTTATCTTTTGGAGCGAATATCTCCGGAAGTTATAAAGGTATAGTTTATTGCTTGGTATCATAATTTAGGTCTCGACGAGACCTTTTTAAATCAATTGGAATGCGATCGTTTGGAGCAAGTATCTCCGAAAGTGTTTAAGGTATAGTTTATTGCTTGGTATCATAATTTAAGTGTCGACGAGACCTTTCTTAATCAATTGAAATCATCTCTCTATCTTAATTCTACGATGAGTTATTGCGATTTTAGAATTTTATCTTTTGGAGCGAATATCTCCAGAAGTTATAAAGGTATAGTTTATTGCTTGGTATCATAATTTAGGTCTCGACAAGACCTTTATAAATCATTTAGAATCATCTCTCTATCTTAATTCTACGATGAGTTATTGCGATTTTAGAATTTTATCTTTTGGAGCGAATATCTCCGGAAGTTATAAAGGTATAGTTTATTGCTTGGTATCATAATTTAGGTCTCGACAAGACCTTTATAAATTATTTAGAATCATCTCTCTATCTTAATTCTACAGTGAGTTATTGCGATTTTAGAATTTTATCTTTTGGAGCGAATATCTCCGGAAGTTATAAAGGTATAGTTTATTGCTTGGTATCATAATTTAGGTCTCGACGATACCTTTTTAAATCAATAAAAATCATCTCTCTATCTTAATTCTACGATGAGTTATTGCGATTTTAGAATTTTATCTTTTGGAGCGAATATCTCCGGAAGTTATAAAGGTATAGTTTATTGCTTGGTATCATAATTTAGGTCTCGACGAGACCTTTTTAAATCAATTGGAATGCGATCGTTTGGAGCAAGTATCTCCGAAAGTGTTTAAGGTATAGTTTATTGCTTGGTATCATAATTTAAGTGTCGACGAGACCTTTCTTAATCAATTGAAATCATCTCTCTATCTTAATTCTACGATGAGTTATTGCGATTTTAGAATTTTATCTTTTGGAGCGAATATCTCCGGAAGTTATAAAGGTATAGTTTATTGCTTGGTATCATAATTTAGGTCTCGACGAGACCTTTTTAAATCAATTGAAATCATCTCTCTATCTTAATTCTACGATGAGTTATTGCGATTTTAGAATTTTATCTTTTGGAGCGAATATCTCCGGAAGTTATAAAGGTATAGTTTATTGCTTGGTATCATAATTTAGGTCTCGACGAGACCTTTTTAAATCAATTGAAATCATCTCTCTATCTTAATTCTACGATGAGTTATTGCGATTTTAGAATTTTATCTTTTGGAGCGAATATCTCCGGAAGTTATAAAGGTATAGTTTATTGCTTGGTATCATAATTTAGGTCTCGACAAGACCTTTATAAATCATTTAGAATCATCTCTCTATCTTAATTCTACGATGAGTTATTGCGATTTTAGAATTTTATCTTTTGGAGCGAATATCTCCAGAAGTTATAAAGGTATAGTTTATTGCTTGGTATCATAATTTAGGTCTCGACAAGACCTTTATAAATTATTTAGAATCATCTCTCTATCTTAATTCTACAGTGAGTTATTGCGATTTTAGAATTTTATCTTTTGGAGCGAATATCTCCGGAAGTTATAAAGGTATAGTTTATTGCTTGGTACCATAATTTAGGTCTCGACGATACCTTTTTAAATCAATTAAAATCATCTCTCTATCTTAATTCTACGATGAGTTATTGCGATTTTAGAATTTTATCTTTTGGAGCAAATATCTCCGGAAGTTATAAAGGTATAGTTTATTGCTTGGTATCATAATTTAGGTCTCGACGAGACCTTTTTAAATCAATTGGAATGCGATCGTTTGGAGCAAGTATCTCCGAAAGTGTTTAAGGTATAGTTTATTGCTTGGTATCATAATTTAAGTGTCGACGAGACCTTTCTTAATCAATTGAAATCATCTCTCTATCTTAATTCTACGATGAGTTATTGCGATTTTAGAATTTTATCTTTTGGAGCGAATATCTCCGGAAGTTATAAAGGTATAGTTTATTGCTTGGTATCATAATTTAGGTCTCGACGAGACCTTTTTAAATCAATTGGAATGCGATCGTTTGGAGCAAGTATCTCCGAAAGTGTTTAAGGTATAGTTTATTGCTTGGTATCATAATTTAAGTGTCGACGAGACCTTTCTTAATCAATTGAAATCATCTCTCTATCTTAATTCTACGATGAGTTATTGCGATTTTAGAATTTTATCTTTTGGAGCGAATATCTCCAGAAGTTATAAAGGTATAGTTTATTGCTTGGTATCATAATTTAGGTCTCGACGAGACCTTTTTAAATCAATTGAAATCATCTCTCTATCTTAATTCTACGATGAGTTATTGCGATTTTAGAATTTTATCTTTTGGAGCGAATATCTCCGGAAGTTATAAAGGTATAGTTTATTGCTTGGTATCATAATTTAGGTCTCGACAAGACCTTTATAAATCATTTAGAATCATCTCTCTATCTTAATTCTACGATGAGTTATTGCGATTTTAGAATTTTATCTTTTGGAGCGAATATCTCCGGAAGTTATAAAGGTATAGTTTATTGCTTGGTATCATAATTTAGGTCTCGACGAGACCTTTTTAAATCAATTGGAATGCGATCGTTTGGAGCAAGTATCTCCGAAAGTGTTTAAGGTATAGTTTATTGCTTGGTATCATAATTTAAGTGTCGACGAGACCTTTCTTAATCAATTGAAATCATCTCTCTATCTTAATTCTACGATGAGTTATTGCGATTTTAGAATTTTATCTTTTGGAGCGAATATCTCCGGAAGTTATAAAGGTATAGTTTATTGCTTGGTATCATAATTTAGGTCTCGACGAGACCTTTTTAAATCAATTGAAATCATCTCTCTATCTTAATTCTACGATGAGTTATTGCGATTTTAGAATTTTATCTTTTGGAGCGAATATCTCCGGAAGTTATAAAGGTATAGTTTATTGCTTGGTATCATAATTTAGGTCTCGACGAGACCTTTTTAAATCAATTGAAATCATCTCTCTATCTTAATTCTACGATGAGTTATTGCGATTTTAGAATTTTATCTTTTGGAGCGAATATCTCCGGAAGTTATAAAGGTATAGTTTATTGCTTGGTATCATAATTTAGGTCTCGACAAGACCTTTATAAATCATTTAGAATCATCTCTCTATCTTAATTCTACGATGAGTTATTGCGATTTTAGAATTTTATCTTTTGGAGCGAATATCTCCAGAAGTTATAAAGGTATAGTTTATTGCTTGGTATCATAATTTAGGTCTCGACAAGACCTTTATAAATTATTTAGAATCATCTCTCTATCTTAATTCTACAGTGAGTTATTGCGATTTTAGAATTTTATCTTTTGGAGCGAATATCTCCGGAAGTTATAAAGGTATAGTTTATTGCTTGGTACCATAATTTAGGTCTCGACGATACCTTTTTAAATCAATTAAAATCATCTCTCTATCTTAATTCTACGATGAGTTATTGCGATTTTAGAATTTTATCTTTTGGAGCAAATATCTCCGGAAGTTATAAAGGTATAGTTTATTGCTTGGTATCATAATTTAGGTCTCGACGAGACCTTTTTAAATCAATTGGAATGCGATCGTTTGGAGCAAGTATCTCCGAAAGTGTTTAAGGTATAGTTTATTGCTTGGTATCATAATTTAAGTGTCGACGAGACCTTTCTTAATCAATTGAAATCATCTCTCTATCTTAATTCTACGATGAGTTATTGCGATTTTAGAATTTTATCTTTTGGAGCAAATATCTCCGGAAGTTATAAAGGTATAGTTTATTGCTTGGTATCATAATTTAGGTCTCGACGAGACCTTTTTAAATCAATTGGAATGCGATCGTTTGGAGCAAGTATCTCCGAAAGTGTTTAAGGTATAGTTTATTGCTTGGTATCATAATTTAAGTGTCGACGAGACCTTTCTTAATCAATTGAAATCATCTCTCTATCTTAATTCTACGATGAGTTATTGCGATTTTAGAATTTTATCTTTTGGAGCGAATATCTCCAGAAGTTATAAAGGTATAGTTTATTGCTTGGTATCATAATTTAGGTCTCGACGAGACCTTTTTAAATCAATTGAAATCATCTCTCTATCTTAATTCAACGATGAGTTATTGCGATTTTAGAATTTTATCTTTTGGAGCGAATATCTCCGGAAGTTATAAAGGTATAGTTTATTGCTTGGTATCATAATTTAGGTCTCGACAAGACCTTTATAAATCATTTAGAATCATCTCTCTATCTTAATTCTACGATGAGTTATTGCGATTTTAGAATTTTATCTTTTGGAGCGAATATCTCCGGAAGTTATAAAGGTATAGTTTATTGCTTGGTATCATAATTTAGGTCTCGACGAGACCTTTTTAAATCAATTGGAATGCGATCGTTTGGAGCAAGTATCTCCGAAAGTGTTTAAGGTATAGTTTATTGCTTGGTATCATAATTTAAGTGTCGACGAGACCTTTCTTAATCAATTGAAATCATCTCTCTATCTTAATTCTACGATGAGTTATTGCGATTTTAGAATTTTATCTTTTGGAGCGAATATCTCCAGAAGTTATAAAGGTATAGTTTATTGCTTGGTATCATAATTTAGGTCTCGACAAGACCTTTATAAATCATTTAGAATCATCTCTCTATCTTAATTCTACGATGAGTTATTGCGATTTTAGAATTTTATCTTTTGGAGCGAATATCTCCGGAAGTTATAAAGGTATAGTTTATTGCTTGGTATCATAATTTAGGTCTCGACAAGACCTTTATAAATTATTTAGAATCATCTCTCTATCTTAATTCTACAGTGAGTTATTGCGATTTTAGAATTTTATCTTTTGGAGCGAATATCTCCGGAAGTTATAAAGGTATAGTTTATTGCTTGGTACCATAATTTAGGTCTCGACGATACCTTTTTAAATCAATTAAAAATCATCTCTCTATCTTAATTCTACGATGAGTTATTGCGATTTTAGAATTTTATCTTTTGGAGCGAATATCTCCGGAAGTTATAAAGGTATAGTTTATTGCTTGGTATCATAATTTAGGTCTCGACGAGACCTTTTTAAATCAATTGGAATGCGATCGTTTGGAGCAAGTATCTCCGAAAGTGTTTAAGGTATAGTTTATTGCTTGGTATCATAATTTAAGTGTCGACGAGACCTTTCTTAATCAATTGAAATCATCTCTCTATCTTAATTCTACGATGAGTTATTGCGATTTTAGAATTTTATCTTTTGGAGCGAATATCTCCGGAAGTTATAAAGGTATAGTTTATTGCTTGGTATCATAATTTAGGTCTCGACGAGACCTTTTTAAATCAATTGAAATCATCTCTCTATCTTAATTCTACGATGAGTTATTGCGATTTTAGAATTTTATCTTTTGGAGCGAATATCTCCGGAAGTTATAAAGGTATAGTTTATTGCTTGGTATCATAATTTAGGTCTCGACAAGACCTTTATAAATTATTTAGAATCATCTCTCTATCTTAATTCTACAGTGAGTTATTGCGATTTTAGAATTTTATCTTTTGGAGCGAATATCTCCGGAAGTTATAAAGGTATAGTTTATTGCTTGGTATCATAATTTAGGTCTCGACGATACCTTTTTAAATCAATTAAAATCATCTCTCTATCTTAATTCTACGATGAGTTATTGCGATTTTAGAATTTTATCTTTTGGAGCAAATATCTCCGGAAGTTATAAAGGTATAGTTTATTGCTTGGTATCATAATTTAGGTCTCGACGAGACCTTTTTAAATCAATTGGAATGCGATCGTTTGGAGCAAGTATCTCCGAAAGTGTTTAAGGTATAGTTTATTGCTTGGTATCATAATTTAAGTGTCGACGAGACCTTTCTTAATCAATTGAAATCATCTCTCTATCTTAATTCTACGATGAGTTATTGCGATTTTAGAATTTTATCTTTTGGAGCAAATATCTCCGGAAGTTATAAAGGTATAGTTTATTGCTTGGTATCATAATTTAGGTCTCGACGAGACCTTTTTAAATCAATTGGAATGCGATCGTTTGGAGCAAGTATCTCCGAAAGTGTTTAAGGTATAGTTTATTGCTTGGTATCATAATTTAAGTGTCGACGAGACCTTTCTTAATCAATTGAAATCATCTCTCTATCTTAATTCTACGATGAGTTATTGCGATTTTAGAATTTTATCTTTTGGAGCGAATATCTCCAGAAGTTATAAAGGTATAGTTTATTGCTTGGTATCATAATTTAGGTCTCGACGAGACCTTTTTAAATCAATTGAAATCATCTCTCTATCTTAATTCTACGATGAGTTATTGCGATTTTAGAATTTTATCTTTTGGAGCGAATATCTCCGGAAGTTATAAAGGTATAGTTTATTGCTTGGTATCATAATTTAGGTCTCGACAAGACCTTTATAAATCATTTAGAATCATCTCTCTATCTTAATTCTACGATGAGTTATTGCGATTTTAGAATTTTATCTTTTGGAGCGAATATCTCCGGAAGTTATAAAGGTATAGTTTATTGCTTGGTATCATAATTTAGGTCTCGACGAGACCTTTTTAAATCAATTGGAATGCGATCGTTTGGAGCAAGTATCTCCGAAAGTGTTTAAGGTATAGTTTATTGCTTGGTATCATAATTTAAGTGTCGACGAGACCTTTCTTAATCAATTGAAATCATCTCTCTATCTTAATTCTACGATGAGTTATTGCGATTTTAGAATTTTATCTTTTGGAGCGAATATCTCCGGAAGTTATAAAGGTATAGTTTATTGCTTGGTATCATAATTTAGGTCTCGACGAGACCTTTTTAAATCAATTGAAATCATCTCTCTATCTTAATTCTACGATGAGTTATTGCGATTTTAGAATTTTATCTTTTGGAGCGAATATCTCCGGAAGTTATAAAGGTATAGTTTATTGCTTGGTATCATAATTTAGGTCTCGACAAGACCTTTATAAATCAATTGAAATCATCTCTCTATCTTAATTCTACGATGAGTTATTGCGATTTTAGAATTTTATCTTTTGGAGCGAATATCTCCGGAAGTTATAAAGGTATAGTTTATTGCTTGGTACCATAATTTAGGTCTCGACGATACCTTTTTAAATCAATTAAAATCATCTCTCTATCTTAATTCTACGATGAGTTATTGCGATTTTAGAATTTTATCTTTTGGAGCGAATATCTCCGGAAGTTATAAAGGTATAGTTTATTGCTTGGTATCATAATTTAGGTCTCGACGAGACCTTTTTAAATCAATTGGAATGCGATCGTTTGGAGCAAGTATCTCCGAAAGTGTTTAAGGTATAGTTTATTGCTTGGTATCATAATTTAAGTGTCGACGAGACCTTTCTTAATCAATTGAAATCATCTCTCTATCTTAATTCTACGATGAGTTATTGCGATTTTAGAATTTTATCTTTTGGAGCGAATATCTCCGGAAGTTATAAAGGTATAGTTTATTGCTTGGTATCATAATTTAGGTCTCGACGAGACCTTTTTAAATCAATTGAAATCATCTCTCTATCTTAATTCTACGATGAGTTATTGCGATTTTAGAATTTTATCTTTTGGAGCGAATATCTCCGGAAGTTATAAAGGTATAGTTTATTGCTTGGTATCATAATTTAGGTCTCGACGAGACCTTTTTAAATCAATTGAAATCATCTCTCTATCTTAATTCTACGATGAGTTATTGCGATTTTAGAATTTTATCTTTTGGAGCGAATATCTCCGGAAGTTATAAAGGTATAGTTTATTGCTTGGTATCATAATTTAGGTCTCGACAAGACCTTTATAAATCATTTAGAATCATCTCTCTATCTTAATTCCACGATGAGTTATTGCGATTTTAGAATTTTATCTTTTGGAGCGAATATCTCCAGAAGTTATAAAGGTATAGTTTATTGCTTGGTATCATAATTTAGGTCTCGACAAGACCTTTATAAATTATTTAGAATCATCTCTCTATCTTAATTCTACAGTGAGTTATTGCGATTTTAGAATTTTATCTTTTGGAGCGAATATCTCCGGAAGTTATAAAGGTATAGTTTATTGCTTGGTACCATAATTTAGGTCTCGACGATACCTTTTTAAATCAATTAAAATCATCTCTCTATCTTAATTCTACGATGAGTTATTGCGATTTTAGAATTTTATCTTTTGGAGCAAATATCTCCGGAAGTTATAAAGGTATAGTTTATTGCTTGGTATCATAATTTAGGTCTCGACGAGACCTTTTTAAATCAATTGGAATGCGATCGTTTGGAGCAAGTATCTCCGAAAGTGTTTAAGGTATAGTTTATTGCTTGGTATCATAATTTAAGTGTCGACGAGACCTTTCTTAATCAATTGAAATCATCTCTCTATCTTAATTCTACGATGAGTTATTGCGATTTTAGAATTTTATCTTTTGGAGCAAATATCTCCGGAAGTTATAAAGGTATAGTTTATTGCTTGGTATCATAATTTAGGTCTCGACGAGACCTTTTTAAATCAATTGGAATGCGATCGTTTGGAGCAAGTATCTCCGAAAGTGTTTAAGGTATAGTTTATTGCTTGGTATCATAATTTAAGTGTCGACGAGACCTTTCTTAATCAATTGAAATCATCTCTCTATCTTAATTCTACGATGAGTTATTGCGATTTTAGAATTTTATCTTTTGGAGCGAATATCTCCAGAAGTTATAAAGGTATAGTTTATTGCTTGGTATCATAATTTAGGTCTCGACGAGACCTTTTTAAATCAATTGAAATCATCTCTCTATCTTAATTCTACGATGAGTTATTGCGATTTTAGAATTTTATCTTTTGGAGCGAATATCTCCGGAAGTTATAAAGGTATAGTTTATTGCTTGGTATCATAATTTAGGTCTCGACAAGACCTTTATAAATCATTTAGAATCATCTCTCTATCTTAATTCTACGATGAGTTATTGCGATTTTAGAATTTTATCTTTTGGAGCGAATATCTCCGGAAGTTATAAAGGTATAGTTTATTGCTTGGTATCATAATTTAGGTCTCGACGAGACCTTTTTAAATCAATTGGAATGCGATCGTTTGGAGCAAGTATCTCCGAAAGTGTTTAAGGTATAGTTTATTGCTTGGTATCATAATTTAGGTCTCGACGAGACCTTTTTAAATCAATTGGAATGCGATCGTTTGGAGCAAGTATCTCCGAAAGTGTTTAAGGTATAGTTTATTGCTTGGTATCATAATTTAAGTGTCGACGAGACCTTTCTTAATCAATTGAAATCATCTCTCTATCTTAATTCTACGATGAGTTATTGCGATTTTAGAATTTTATCTTTTGGAGCGAATATCTCCGGAAGTTATAAAGGTATAGTTTATTGCTTGGTATCATAATTTAGGTCTCGACGAGACCTTTTTAAATCAATTGGAATGCGATCGTTTGGAGCAAGTATCTCCGAAAGTGTTTAAGGTATAGTTTATTGCTTGGTATCATAATTTAAGTGTCGACGAGACCTTTCTTAATCAATTGAAATCATCTCTCTATCTTAATTCTACGATGAGTTATTGCGATTTTAGAATTTTATCTTTTGGAGCGAATATCTCCAGAAGTTATAAAGGTATAGTTTATTGCTTGGTATCATAATTTAGGTCTCGACGAGACCTTTTTAAATCAATTGAAATCATCTCTCTATCTTAATTCTACGATGAGTTATTGCGATTTTAGAATTTTATCTTTTGGAGCGAATATCTCCGGAAGTTATAAAGGTATAGTTTATTGCTTGGTATCATAATTTAGGTCTCGACAAGACCTTTATAAATCATTTAGAATCAT
Organism: Hylyphantes graminicola; assembly: GCA_023701765.1. Taxonomy (NCBI): domain Eukaryota; kingdom Metazoa; phylum Arthropoda; class Arachnida; order Araneae; family Linyphiidae; genus Hylyphantes; species Hylyphantes graminicola. The sequence goes on from CM043111.1 coordinate 21,291,410, forward strand.
CTCTCTATCTTAATTCTACGATGAGTTATTGCGATTTTAGAATTTTATCTTTTGGAGCGAATATCTCCGGAAGTTATAAAGGTATAGTTTATTGCTTGGTATCATAATTTAGGTCTCGACGAGACCTTTTTAAATCAATTGGAATGCGATCGTTTGGAGCAAGTATCTCCGAAAGTGTTTAAGGTATAGTTTATTGCTTGGTATCATAATTTAAGTGTCGACGAGACCTTTCTTAATCAATTGAAATCATCTCTCTATCTTAATTCTACGATGAGTTATTGCGATTTTAGAATTTTATCTTTTGGAGCGAATATCTCCGGAAGTTATAAAGGTATAGTTTATTGCTTGGTATCATAATTTAGGTCTCGACGAGACCTTTTTAAATCAATTGAAATCATCTCTCTATCTTAATTCTACGATGAGTTATTGCGATTTTAGAATTTTATCTTTTGGAGCGAATATCTCCGGAAGTTATAAAGGTATAGTTTATTGCTTGGTATCATAATTTAGGTCTCGACGAGACCTTTTTAAATCAATTGAAATCATCTCTCTATCTTAATTCTACGATGAGTTATTGCGATTTTAGAATTTTATCTTTTGGAGCGAATATCTCCGGAAGTTATAAAGGTATAGTTTATTGCTTGGTATCATAATTTAGGTCTCGACAAGACCTTTATAAATCATTTAGAATCATCTCTCTATCTTAATTCTACGATGAGTTATTGCGATTTTAGAATTTTATCTTTTGGAGCGAATATCTCCAGAAGTTATAAAGGTATAGTTTATTGCTTGGTATCATAATTTAGGTCTCGACAAGACCTTTATAAATTATTTAGAATCATCTCTCTATCTTAATTCTACAGTGAGTTATTGCGATTTTAGAATTTTATCTTTTGGAGCGAATATCTCCGGAAGTTATAAAGGTATAGTTTATTGCTTGGTACCATAATTTAGGTCTCGACGATACCTTTTTAAATCAATTAAAATCATCTCTCTATCTTAATTCTACGATGAGTTATTGCGATTTTAGAATTTTATCTTTTGGAGCAAATATCTCCGGAAGTTATAAAGGTATAGTTTATTGCTTGGTATCATAATTTAGGTCTCGACGAGACCTTTTTAAATCAATTGGAATGCGATCGTTTGGAGCAAGTATCTCCGAAAGTGTTTAAGGTATAGTTTATTGCTTGGTATCATAATTTAAGTGTCGACGAGACCTTTCTTAATCAATTGAAATCATCTCTCTATCTTAATTCTACGATGAGTTATTGCGATTTTAGAATTTTATCTTTTGGAGCAAATATCTCCGGAAGTTATAAAGGTATAGTTTATTGCTTGGTATCATAATTTAGGTCTCGACGAGACCTTTTTAAATCAATTGGAATGCGATCGTTTGGAGCAAGTATCTCCGAAAGTGTTTAAGGTATAGTTTATTGCTTGGTATCATAATTTAAGTGTCGACGAGACCTTTCTTAATCAATTGAAATCATCTCTCTATCTTAATTCTACGATGAGTTATTGCGATTTTAGAATTTTATCTTTTGGAGCGAATATCTCCAGAAGTTATAAAGGTATAGTTTATTGCTTGGTATCATAATTTAGGTCTCGACGAGACCTTTTTAAATCAATTGAAATCATCTCTCTATCTTAATTCAACGATGAGTTATTGCGATTTTAGAATTTTATCTTTTGGAGCGAATATCTCCGGAAGTTATAAAGGTATAGTTTATTGCTTGGTATCATAATTTAGGTCTCGACAAGACCTTTATAAATCATTTAGAATCATCTCTCTATCTTAATTCTACGATGAGTTATTGCGATTTTAGAATTTTATCTTTTGGAGCGAATATCTCCGGAAGTTATAAAGGTATAGTTTATTGCTTGGTATCATAATTTAGGTCTCGACGAGACCTTTTTAAATCAATTGGAATGCGATCGTTTGGAGCAAGTATCTCCGAAAGTGTTTAAGGTATAGTTTATTGCTTGGTATCATAATTTAAGTGTCGACGAGACCTTTCTTAATCAATTGAAATCATCTCTCTATCTTAATTCTACGATGAGTTATTGCGATTTTAGAATTTTATCTTTTGGAGCGAATATCTCCAGAAGTTATAAAGGTATAGTTTATTGCTTGGTATCATAATTTAGGTCTCGACAAGACCTTTATAAATCATTTAGAATCATCTCTCTATCTTAATTCTACGATGAGTTATTGCGATTTTAGAATTTTATCTTTTGGAGCGAATATCTCCGGAAGTTATAAAGGTATAGTTTATTGCTTGGTATCATAATTTAGGTCTCGACAAGACCTTTATAAATTATTTAGAATCATCTCTCTATCTTAATTCTACAGTGAGTTATTGCGATTTTAGAATTTTATCTTTTGGAGCGAATATCTCCGGAAGTTATAAAGGTATAGTTTATTGCTTGGTACCATAATTTAGGTCTCGACGATACCTTTTTAAATCAATAAAAATCATCTCTCTATCTTAATTCTACGATGAGTTATTGCGATTTTAGAATTTTATCTTTTGGAGCGAATATCTCCGGAAGTTATAAAGGTATAGTTTATTGCTTGGTATCATAATTTAGGTCTCGACGAGACCTTTTTAAATCAATTGGAATGCGATCGTTTGGAGCAAGTATCTCCGAAAGTGTTTAAGGTATAGTTTATTGCTTGGTATCATAATTTAAGTGTCGACGAGACCTTTCTTAATCAATTGAAATCATCTCTCTATCTTAATTCTACGATGAGTTATTGCGATTTTAGAATTTTATCTTTTGGAGCGAATATCTCCGGAAGTTATAAAGGTATAGTTTATTGCTTGGTATCATAATTTAGGTCTCGACGAGACCTTTTTAAATCAATTGAAATCATCTCTCTATCTTAATTCTACGATGAGTTATTGCGATTTTAGAATTTTATCTTTTGGAGCGAATATCTCCGGAAGTTATAAAGGTATAGTTTATTGCTTGGTATCATAATTTAGGTCTCGACAAGACCTTTATAAATTATTTAGAATCATCTCTCTATCTTAATTCTACAGTGAGTTATTGCGATTTTAGAATTTTATCTTTTGGAGCGAATATCTCCGGAAGTTATAAAGGTATAGTTTATTGCTTGGTACCATAATTTAGGTCTCGACGATACCTTTTTAAATCAATTAAATCATCTCTCTATCTTAATTCTACGATGAGTTATTGCGATTTTAGAATTTTATCTTTTGGAGCAAATATCTCCGGAAGTTATAAAGGTATAGTTTATTGCTTGGTATCATAATTTAGGTCTCGACGAGACCTTTTTAAATCAATTGGAATGCGATCGTTTGGAGCAAGTATCTCCGAAAGTGTTTAAGGTATAGTTTATTGCTTGGTATCATAATTTAAGTGTCGACGAGACCTTTCTTAATCAATTGAAATCATCTCTCTATCTTAATTCTACGATGAGTTATTGCGATTTTAGAATTTTATCTTTTGGAGCAAATATCTCCGGAAGTTATAAAGGTATAGTTTATTGCTTGGTATCATAATTTAGGTCTCGACGAGACCTTTTTAAATCAATTGGAATGCGATCGTTTGGAGCAAGTATCTCCGAAAGTGTTTAAGGTATAGTTTATTGCTTGGTATCATAATTTAAGTGTCGACGAGACCTTTCTTAATCAATTGAAATCATCTCTCTATCTTAATTCTACGATGAGTTATTGCGATTTTAGAATTTTATCTTTTGGAGCGAATATCTCCAGAAGTTATAAAGGTATAGTTTATTGCTTGGTATCATAATTTAGGTCTCGACGAGACCTTTTTAAATCAATTGAAATCATCTCTCTATCTTAATTCTACGATGAGTTATTGCGATTTTAGAATTTTATCTTTTGGAGCGAATATCTCCGGAAGTTATAAAGGTATAGTTTATTGCTTGGTATCATAATTTAGGTCTCGACAAGACCTTTATAAATCATTTAGAATCATCTCTCTATCTTAATTCTACGATGAGTTATTGCGATTTTAGAATTTTATCTTTTGGAGCGAATATCTCCGGAAGTTATAAAGGTATAGTTTATTGCTTGGTATCATAATTTAGGTCTCGACAAGACCTTTATAAATTATTTAGAATCATCTCTCTATCTTAATTCTACAGTGAGTTATTGCGATTTTAGAATTTTATCTTTTGGAGCGAATATCTCCGGAAGTTATAAAGGTATAGTTTATTGCTTGGTACCATAATTTAGGTCTCGACGATACCTTTTTAAATCAATTACAATCATCTCTCTATCTTAATTCTACGATGAGTTATTGCGATTTTAGAATTTTATCTTTTGGAGCAAATATCTCCGGAAGTTATAAAGGTATAGTTTATTGCTTGGTATCATAATTTAGGTCTCGACGAGATAGTCCAGTAACCAGGTAGTCAAAAGGGGGTGTTTCAGGAAAAAAATACAGAAATTGTTTTCTCAACGGTTGTATATGTTTTCGAGGGTGCTGAATCCGAATATCAACTTTGTTAACAAATTCGGGCATGGGAACATTAAAAAAAATCGAAAAAATCCCGAAATTTTACCCCTTTTTCGGGTTTTTTCCATCTAGCAGGGAAAGTATTAATTTCTCAACAAAAAAGTCAATACAGAAGTTAAAGTACTTTAACCAAGCTAAATAAAAGTCAATTACACTTTTTATGTCAGATTAATAGTTTAGTTGCTACAGCGCGCTGAAAATCGGGCAATTCCTCCTGAATGTGAAAAGTCCGAAATTTTCACTTTCAGCGCGCAAAAGTATACGGTCGAAATAGAGTTAGGGGTAGAACTAATTGGAACACAAACTAATCTTGTTGCAAATGGTAGGAAACATGCTTCTAATGGACATACTTAAAATCACAACCCCGAACTGTCGCTCAAAATAAGTTTATTAACTGCAATCTTGAAATAACGTCATTTTTTTTTTAAAATTTCAATAAACCATAATAAGTCAAGTTTGGTGTCAAATTAAAGGAAATTTTACGCTGACAAATAATATACTATTGGTTTTAAAACCTTAATATTTACAAAGAGGATTTTAGAAGGAAATGATGAGAAAATGGGCGAAAAATTTCCCGGAAAACGGTCAAAAAATATTGAACAAACCCTCGTGAAATGTACGAAAATAATTTAGAAAGAATGGCTGAAAGTCAACAAGGAACCTGGTTTTAAATCATTTGAAATGCAGTGAAGTAACTTATGCAATGAATTTTTTGCCCAGTGTTTTCCGTTAATCTAACTCATGCAAGAATGGTGAAAGATTTTGTAGATCTCACCAAAAGGTAGTGCAAACAATGTGCTCCATATATGTTATGTTTGGTTTTTGATACCCATCAAACACTATAACTTTTCCATAAATTCTGTTGACATTACACAAGTATTTCCTTGTGACATCCCCAAATGTTGTACAAGTGTTCCAGAGAAATTAAAGCACCGTTATCAAGCACGTAGGAAATACTTTGCTGGGCACAAGGAGTCTATTGAATTTTATTTGTTATTAATGGAATCTGATGAGTTTGCAATATATTTGTCCGTTTTATTCATTCGTCGATTGCTATATGGTCAATAAATGAAGTTGGTTCATGAGGGTTTGTTCAATATTGCTATTATTTGGGGACTCCATGTTTGTTATTCACTGAAGCATGGCTCTGGGTCCAGGGCCGGCCCTAGACATTTAGGCGCTCCGGGCAAAACCTTAATTTTGCGCGCCCCCCTCCCCCACCCATTTTTTTTATTTAAATCTTATGCGACCATAACAGAAAGTCAAGGAAGCATTGAAAACAAAAAAAAAACGTTTTATTAAAAAATCAAATATCAGCTAACAAAATCACCAATTTGGCACTTTAGGAAAAAAATTAAATAAACTAATATCCCATATTTTAAATAAATTCTAACTAACCAAAGTAATTAAAATGCCCTTTTTCTAACTTTTCTTTCTGCAAACTCACGAACCAGTGATTTCAAGTCTAATTTGTCACTAATTTGGTGTTCTATAGCTATCATTGCCAATCCATTTAGCCGATTTTGCGTATCGTTCTGCGATTTTTTAAAATAATTTTTTGTTTTTAAAAATTTCTTTCCCCTGAAATCACAGTGACTGGCAATGTAAACAGTAATGCCGACTGCTGAGGTTTGGTGCGAATTTGAGCGTAGCGATAAACTAAAACACTTCAGCAGGGGTTTCCTTTTTTGTTAATAATGACGAAACAATCCTTATTTCATCGGCTAATTCCAGGCAGGGCGTTAAGATCACTTGAATTTCCATCAGTTAAAACTACTTCCAAATTTTTGCAATGGCATGTCTTTTACACCAAAAATATTATACAAAAGGCTCAAATAATTGCTGTGAGTATTTAATAAATTATATCTGGTTTACAAGGAATTTATTGCTTGGATCCATACTGTGAAAAATATCTATTTTATATTTTTGTTTGAGGTCTTGAACGGGTGTATCCGGGCTCTCATACAAAAAACTTTTTTGTTTTGCTTCTGACAGGATGACGTACAGTAAGCTCCCGATTATCCGCGGGCCACGATCCCCCTTTTTTTCAACCTTCAAATATAATAATTTAACAAAACGCTGAGAAAAGAAATTTATCTGTTTCAAAACTTGACAGAATGCATTCCAAGAACAACGAATTCATTTCCAGAACGGCGAATACATTTAAAGAACGACGAATAAATTTAAAAAAAACTGCGAATGCACTTAAAATAAGAATGACTATAGAAAACCTGGTGTGTGCCAAAATGTGTTCGGCCAGGTGCACATCAAGAGCTATTTGTCATAAAGAGTCACTTGTAAAGTAAACTATCAGCGATTTTAATTGTACAGCGTTGCATGGTTGATTTAGGCGTTGCATTTTTGATTTTAGGATAGCCTGTGACTTAATTTTTTGATCAGTTTATTTCCATTTTCCGTGATTTTGGCGCCCCTAGATTATTGCGCTCCGGGCGGCCGCCCGGACCGCCCTGCCCTGGGGCCGGCCCTGCTGGGTCGCAAACTTTTGTTGGATATCTCAATAATGACAAGGAGTGCAGTGGCGTGCAGTGAAATGTTTCGGCCGTTTTCTCATCGTTTCCATCTAAAATCATCTTAGAAAATATTTAAGTTTTAAAACTAAGTGTATATTCTTTGTCAGCATTAAATTCCCCTTAATTTGATACCAAACTTGACTTATTATGGTTTATTATAATTTTTTTTTAAAAAATGATGTTTTTTCAAGATTGCGGCTAAAAAACTTATTTTGAGCGACAGTTCGGGTTGTCATTTTTAGAATGTTCATTAGAAGCATGTTTCCTACCATTTGCAACAAGATTAGTTTGTGTTACAATTAATTCCACCCCTAACTCTATTTCGACTGTACTATTTTGCGTGTGCTGAAAGTGAAAATTTCGGACTTTTCACATTTAGGAGGAATTTGCCCGATTTTCAGCGCGCTGTAGCAACTAAACTATTAATCTGACATAAAAAGTGTAATTGACTTTTATTTAGCTTGTTTAAAGTACTTTAACTTTTGTATTGATTTTTTTGTTGAGAACTAAATACTTTTCCTGCTAGAAGGAAAAAAACAAAAAAAGAGGTAAAATTTCGGGATTTTTTCGATTTTTTTTAATGTTCCCATGACCGAATTTGTTAACAAAGTTGATATTCGGATTCAGCACCCTCGAAAACATATAAAACAGCTGAGAAAACAATTTCTGTATTTTTTTCCTGAAAAAACTACCTGATTACTGGACTAAGACCTTTTTAAATCAATTGGAATGCGATCGTTTGGAGCAAGTATCTCCGAAAGTGTTTAAGGTATAGTTTATTGCTTGGTATCATAATTTAAGTGTCGACGAGACCTTTCTTAATCAATTGAAATCATCTCTCTATCTTAATTCTACGATGAGTTATTGCGATTTTAGAATTTTATCTTTTGGAGCGAATATCTCCAGAAGTTATGAAGGTATAGTTTATTGCTTGGTATCATAATTTAGGTCTCGACAAGACCTTTATAAATCATTTAGAATCATCTCTCTATCTTAATTCTACGATGAGTTATTGCGATTTTAGAATTTTATCTTTTGGAGCGAATATCTCCGGAAGTTATAAAGGTATAGTTTATTGCTTGGTATCATAATTTAGGTCTCGACAAGACCTTTATAAATTATTTAGAATCATCTCTCTATCTTAATTCTACAGTGAGTTATTGCGATTTTAGAATTTTATCTTTTGGAGCGAATATCTCCGGAAGTTATAAAGGTATAGTTTATTGCTTGGTACCATAATTTAGGTCTCGACGATACCTTTTTAAATCAATAAAAATCATCTCTCTATCTTAATTCTACGATGAGTTATTGCGATTTTAGAATTTTATCTTTTGGAGCGAATATCTCCGGAAGTTATAAAGGTATAGTTTATTGCTTGGTATCATAATTTAGGTCTCGACGAGACCTTTTTAAATCAATTGGAATGCGATCGTTTGGAGCAAGTATCTCCGAAAGTGTTTAAGGTATAGTTTATTGCTTGGTATCATAATTTAAGTGTCGACGAGACCTTTCTTAATCAATTGAAATCATCTCTCTATCTTAATTCTACGATGAGTTATTGCGATTTTAGAATTTTATCTTTTGGAGCGAATATCTCCGGAAGTTATAAAGGTATAGTTTATTGCTTGGTATCATAATTTAGGTCTCGACGAGACCTTTTTAAATCAATTGAAATCATCTCTCTATCTTAATTCTACGATGAGTGATTGCGATTTTAGAATTTTATCTTTTGGAGCGAATATCTCCGGAAGTTATAAAGGTATAGTTTATTGCTTGGTATCATAATTTAGGTCTCGACGAGACCTTTTTAAATCAATTGAAATCATCTCTCTATCTTAATTCTACGATGTGTTATTGCGATTTTAGAATTTTATCTTTTGGAGCGAATATCTCCGGAAGTTATAAAGGTATAGTTTATTGCTTGGTATCATAATTTAGGTCTCGACGAGACCTTTTTAAATCAATTGAAATCATCTCTCTATCTTAATTCTACGATGAGTGATTGCGATTTTAGAATTTTATCTTTTGGAGCGAATATCTCCGGAAGTTATAAAGGTATAGTTTATTGCTTGGTATCATAATTTAGGTCTCGACAAGACCTTTATAAATCATTTAGAATCATCTCTCTATCTTAATTCCACGATGAGTTATTGCGATTTTAGAATTTTATCTTTTGGAGCGAATATCTCCAGAAGTTATAAAGGTATAGTTTATTGCTTGGTATCATAATTTAGGTCTCGACAAGACCTTTATAAATTATTTAGAATCATCTCTCTATCTTAATTCTACAGTGAGTTATTGCGATTTTAGAATTTTATCTTTTGGAGCGAATATCTCCGGAAGTTATAAAGGTATAGTTTATTGCTTGGTACCATAATTTAGGTCTCGACGATACCTTTTTAAATCAATTAAAATCATCTCTCTATCTTAATTCTACGATGAGTTATTGCGATTTTAGAATTTTATCTTTTGGAGCAAATATCTCCGGAAGTTATAAAGGTATAGTTTATTGCTTGGTATCATAATTTAGGTCTCGACGAGACCTTTTTAAATCAATTGGAATGCGATCGTTTGGAGCAAGTATCTCCGAAAGTGTTTAAGGTATAGTTTATTGCTTGGTATCATAATTTAAGTGTCGACGAGACCTTTCTTAATCAATTGAAATCATCTCTCTATCTTAATTCTACGATGAGTTATTGCGATTTTAGAATTTTATCTTTTGGAGCGAATATCTCCGGAAGTTATAAAGGTATAGTTTATTGCTTGGTATCATAATTTAGGTCTCGACGAGACCTTTTTAAATCAATTGGAATGCGATCGTTTGGAGCAAGTATCTCCGAAAGTGTTTAAGGTATAGTTTATTGCTTGGTATCATAATTTAAGTGTCGACGAGACCTTTCTTAATCAATTGAAATCATCTCTCTATCTTAATTCTACGATGAGTTATTGCGATTTTAGAATTTTATCTTTTGGAGCGAATATCTCCGGAAGTTATAAAGGTATAGTTTATTGCTTGGTATCATAATTTAGGTCTCGACGAGACCTTTTTAAATCAATTGAAATCATCTCTCTATCTTAATTCTACGATGAGTGATTGCGATTTTAGAATTTTATCTTTTGGAGCGAATATCTCCGGAAGTTATAAAGGTATAGTTTATTGCTTGGTATCATAATTTAGGTCTCGACGAGACCTTTTTAAATCAATTGAAATCATCTCTCTATCTTAATTCTACGATGTGTTATTGCGATTTTAGAATTTTATCTTTTGGAGCGAATATCTCCGGAAGTTATAAAGGTATAGTTTATTGCTTGGTATCATAATTTAGGTCTCGACGAGACCTTTTTAAATCAATTGAAATCATCTCTCTATCTTAATTCTACGATGAGTGATTGCGATTTTAGAATTTTATCTTTTGGAGCGAATATCTCCGGAAGTTATAAAGGTATAGTTTATTGCTTGGTATCATAATTTAGGTCTCGACAAGACCTTTATAAATCATTTAGAATCATCTCTCTATCTTAATTCCACGATGAGTTATTGCGATTTTAGAATTTTATCTTTTGGAGCGAATATCTCCAGAAGTTATAAAGGTATAGTTTATTGCTTGGTATCATAATTTAGGTCTCGACAAGACCTTTATAAATTATTTAGAATCATCTCTCTATCTTAATTCTACAGTGAGTTATTGCGATTTTAGAATTTTATCTTTTGGAGCGAATATCTCCGGAAGTTATAAAGGTATAGTTTATTGCTTGGTACCATAATTTAGGTCTCGACGATACCTTTTTAAATCAATTAAAATCATCTCTCTATCTTAATTCTACGATGAGTTATTGCGATTTTAGAATTTTATCTTTTGGAGCAAATATCTCCGGAAGTTATAAAGGTATAGTTTATTGCTTGGTATCATAATTTAGGTCTCGACGAGACCTTTTTAAATCAATTGGAATGCGATCGTTTGGAGCAAGTATCTCCGAAAGTGTTTAAGGTATAGTTTATTGCTTGGTATCATAATTTAAGTGTCGACGAGACCTTTCTTAATCAATTGAAATCATCTCTCTATCTTAATTCTACGATGAGTTATTGCGATTTTAGAATTTTATCTTTTGGAGCAAATATCTCCGGAAGTTATAAAGGTATAGTTTATTGCTTGGTATCATAATTTAGGTCTCGACGAGACCTTTTTAAATCAATTGGAATGCGATCGTTTGGAGCAAGTATCTCCGAAAGTGTTTAAGATATAGTTTATTGCTTGGTATCATAATTTAAGTGTCGACGAGACCTTTCTTAATCAATTGAAATCATCTCTCTATCTTAATTCTACGATGAGTTATTGCGATTTTAGAATTTTATCTTTTGGAGCGAATATCTCCAGAAGTTATAAAGGTATAGTTTATTGCTTGGTATCATAATTTAGGTCTCGACGAGACCTTTTTAAATCAATTGAAATCATCTCTCTATCTTAATTCAACGATGAGTTATTGCGATTTTAGAATTTTATCTTTTGGAGCGAATATCTCCGGAATTTATAAAGGTATAGTTTATTGCTTGGTATCATAATTTAGGTCTCGACAAGACCTTTATAAATCATTTAGAATCATCTCTCTATCTTAATTCTACGATGAGTTATTGCGATTTTAGAATTTTATCTTTTGGAGCGAATATCTCCGGAAGTTATAAAGGTATAGTTTATTGCTTGGTATCATAATTTAGGTCTCGACGAGACCTTTTTAAATCAATTGGAATGCGATCGTTTGGAGCAAGTATCTCCGAAAGTGTTTAAGGTATAGTTTATTGCTTGGTATCATAATTTAAGTGTCGACGAGACCTTTCTTAATCAATTGAAATCATCTCTCTATCTTAATTCTACGATGAGTTATTGCGATTTTAGAATTTTATCTTTCGGAGCGAATATCTCCAGAAGTTATGAAGGTATAGTTTATTGCTTGGTATCATAATTTAGGTCTCGACAAGACCTTTATAAATCATTTAGAATCATCTCTCTATCTTAATTCTACGATGAGTTATTGCGATTTTAGAATTTTATCTTTTGGAGCGAATATCTCCGGAAGTTATAAAGGTATAGTTTATTGCTTGGTATCATAATTTAGGTCTCGACAAGACCTTTATAAATTATTTAGAATCATCTCTCTATCTTAATTCTACAGTGAGTTATTGCGATTTTAGAATTTTATCTTTTGGAGCGAATATCTCCGGAAGTTATAAAGGTATAGTTTATTGCTTGGTACCATAATTTAGGTCTCGACGATACCTTTTTAAATCAATAAAAATCATCTCTCTATCTTAATTCTACGATGAGTTATTGCGATTTTAGAATTTTATCTTTTGGAGCGAATATCTCCGGAAGTTATAAAGGTATAGTTTATTGCTTGGTATCATAATTTAGGTCTCGACGAGACCTTTTTAAATCAATTGGAATGCGATCGTTTGGAGCAAGTATCTCCGAAAGTGTTTAAGGTATAGTTTATTGCTTGGTATCATAATTTAAGTGTCGACGAGACCTTTCTTAATCAATTGAAATCATCTCTCTATCTTAATTCTACGATGAGTTATTGCGATTTTAGAATTTTATCTTTTGGAGCGAATATCTCCGGAAGTTATAAAGGTATAGTTTATTGCTTGGTATCATAATTTAGGTCTCGACGAGACCTTTTTAAATCAATTGAAATCATCTCTCTATCTTAATTCTACGATGTGTTATTGCGATTTTAGAATTTTATCTTTTGGAGCGAATATCTCCGGAAGTTATAAAGGTATAGTTTATTGCTTGGTATCATAATTTAGGTCTCGACGAGACCTTTTTAAATCAATTGAAATCATCTCTCTATCTTAATTCTACGATGAGTGATTGCGATTTTAGAATTTTATCTTTTGGAGCGAATATCTCCAGAAGTTATAAAGGTATAGTTTATTGCTTGGTATCATAATTTAGGTCTCGACAAGACCTTTATAAATTATTTAGAATCATCTCTCTATCTTAATTCTACAGTGAGTTATTGCGATTTTAGAATTTTATCTTTTGGAGCGAATATCTCTGGAAGTTATAAAGGTATAGTTTATTGCTTGGTACCATAATTTAGGTCTCGACGATACCTTTTTAAATCAATTAAAATCATCTCTCTATCTTAATTCTACGATGAGTTATTGCGATTTAAAAAAAACAAAAAACTTTTTTGTTTTGCTTCTGACAGGATGACGTACAGTAAGCTCCCGATTATCCGCGGGCCACGATCCCCCTTTTTTTCAACCTTCAAATATAATAATTTAACAAAACGCTGAGAAAAGAAATTTATCTGTTTCAAAACTTGACAGAATGCATTCCAAGAACAACGAATTCATTTCCAGAACGGCGAATACATTTAAAGAACGACGAATAAATTTAAAAAAAACTGCGAATGCACTTAAAATAAGAATGACTATAGAAAACCTGGTGTGTGCCAAAATGTGTTCGGCCAGGTGCACATCAAGAGCTATTTGTCATAAAGAGTCACTTGTAAAGTAAACTATCAGCGATTTTAATTGTACAGCGTTGCATGGTTGATTTAGGCGTTGCATTTTTGATTTTAGGATAGCCTGTGACTTAATTTTTTGATCAGTTTATTTCCATTTTCCGTGATTTTGGCGCCCCTAGATTATTGCGCTCCGGGCGGCCGCCCGGACCGCCCTGCCCTGGCCGGCCCTGGCGGCCCCCTGGGTCGCAAACTTTTGTTGGATATCTCAATAATGACAAGGAGTGCAGTGGCGTGCAGTGAAATGTTTCGGCCGTTTTCTCATCGTTTCCATCTAAAATCATCTTAGAAAATATTTAAGTTTTAAAACTAAGTGTATATTCTTTGTCAGCATTAAATTCCCCTTAATTTGATACCAAACTTGACTTATTATGGTTTATTATAATTTTTTTTTAAAAAATGATGTTTTTTCAAGATTGCGGCTAAAAAACTTATTTTGAGCGACAGTTCGGGTTGTCATTTTTAGAATGTTCATTAGAAGCATGTTTCCTACCATTTGCAACAAGATTAGTTTGTGTTACAATTAATTCCACCCCTAACTCTATTTCGACTGTACTATTTTGCGTGTGCTGAAAGTGAAAATTTCGGACTTTTCACATTTAGGAGGAATTTGCCCGATTTTCAGCGCGCTGTAGCAACTAAACTATTAATCTGACATAAAAAGTGTAATTGACTTTTATTTAGCTTGTTTAAAGTACTTTAACTTTTGTATTGATTTTTTTGTTGAGAACTAAATACTTTTCCTGCTAGAAGGAAAAAAAAACAAAAAAAAGAGGTAAAATTTCGGGATTTTTTCGATTTTTTTTAATGTTCCCATGACCGAATTTGTTAACAAAGTTGATATTCGGATTCAGCACCCTCGAAAACATATAAAACAGCTGAGAAAACAATTTCTGTATTTTTTTCCTGAAAAAACTACCTGATTACTGGACTAAGACCTTTTTAAATCAATTGGAATGCGATCGTTTGGAGCAAGTATCTCCGAAAGTGTTTAAGGTATAGTTTATTGCTTGGTATCATAATTTAAGTGTCGACGAGACCTTTCTTAATCAATTGAAATCATCTCTCTATCTTAATTCTACGATGAGTTATTGCGATTTTAGAATTTTATCTTTTGGAGCGAATATCTCCAGAAGTTATGAAGGTATAGTTTATTGCTTGGTATCATAATTTAGGTCTCGACAAGACCTTTATAAATCATTTAGAATCATCTCTCTATCTTAATTCTACGATGAGTTATTGCGATTTTAGAATTTTATCTTTTGGAGCGAATATCTCCGGAAGTTATAAAGGTATAGTTTATTGCTTGGTATCATAATTTAGGTCTCGACAAGACCTTTATAAATTATTTAGAATCATCTCTCTATCTTAATTCTACAGTGAGTTATTGCGATTTTAGAATTTTATCTTTTGGAGCGAATATCTCCGGAAGTTATAAAGGTATAGTTTATTGCTTGGTACCATAATTTAGGTCTCGACGATACCTTTTTAAATCAATTAAAAATCATCTCTCTATCTTAATTCTACGATGAGTTATTGCGATTTTAGAATTTTATCTTTTGGAGCGAATATCTCCGGAAGTTATAAAGGTATAGTTTATTGCTTGGTATCATAATTTAGGTCTCGACGAGACCTTTTTAAATCAATTGGAATGCGATCGTTTGGAGCAAGTATCTCCGAAAGTGTTTAAGGTATAGTTTATTGCTTGGTATCATAATTTAAGTGTCGACGAGACCTTTCTTAATCAATTGAAATCATCTCTCTATCTTAATTCTACGATGAGTTATTGCGATTTTAGAATTTTATCTTTTGGAGCGAATATCTCCGGAAGTTATAAAGGTATAGTTTATTGCTTGGTATCATAATTTAGGTCTCGACGAGACCTTTTTAAATCAATTGAAATCATCTCTCTATCTTAATTCTACGATGAGTGATTGCGATTTTAGAATTTTATCTTTTGGAGCGAATATCTCCGGAAGTTATAAAGGTATAGTTTATTGCTTGGTATCATAATTTAGGTCTCGACGAGACCTTTTTAAATCAATTGAAATCATCTCTCTATCTTAATTCTACGATGTGTTATTGCGATTTTAGAATTTTATCTTTTGGAGCGAATATCTCCGGAAGTTATAAAGGTATAGTTTATTGCTTGGTATCATAATTTAGGTCTCGACGAGACCTTTTTAAATCAATTGAAATCATCTCTCTATCTTAATTCTACGATGAGTGATTGCGATTTTAGAATTTTATCTTTTGGAGCGAATATCTCCGGAAGTTATAAAGGTATAGTTTATTGCTTGGTATCATAATTTAGGTCTCGACAAGACCTTTATAAATCATTTAGAATCATCTCTCTATCTTAATTCCACGATGAGTTATTGCGATTTTAGAATTTTATCTTTTGGAGCGAATATCTCCAGAAGTTATAAAGGTATAGTTTATTGCTTGGTATCATAATTTAGGTCTCGACAAGACCTTTATAAATTATTTAGAATCATCTCTCTATCTTAATTCTACAGTGAGTTATTGCGATTTTAGAATTTTATCTTTTGGAGCGAATATCTCCGGAAGTTATAAAGGTATAGTTTATTGCTTGGTACCATAATTTAGGTCTCGACGATACCTTTTTAAATCAATTAAAATCATCTCTCTATCTTAATTCTACGATGAGTTATTGCGATTTTAGAATTTTATCTTTTGGAGCAAATATCTCCGGAAGTTATAAAGGTATAGTTTATTGCTTGGTATCATAATTTAGGTCTCGACGAGACCTTTTTAAATCAATTGGAATGCGATCGTTTGGAGCAAGTATCTCCGAAAGTGTTTAAGGTATAGTTTATTGCTTGGTATCATAATTTAAGTGTCGACGAGACCTTTCTTAATCAATTGAAATCATCTCTCTATCTTAATTCTACGATGAGTTATTGCGATTTTAGAATTTTATCTTTTGGAGCAAATATCTCCGGAAGTTATAAAGGTATAGTTTATTGCTTGGTATCATAATTTAGGTCTCGACGAGACCTTTTTAAATCAATTGGAATGCGATCGTTTGGAGCAAGTATCTCCGAAAGTGTTTAAGGTATAGTTTATTGCTTGGTATCATAATTTAAGTGTCGACGAGACCTTTCTTAATCAATTGAAATCATCTCTCTATCTTAATTCTACGATGAGTTATTGCGATTTTAGAATTTTATCTTTTGGAGCGAATATCTCCAGAAGTTATAAAGGTATAGTTTATTGCTTGGTATCATAATTTAGGTCTCGACGAGACCTTTTTAAATCAATTGAAATCATCTCTCTATCTTAATTCAACGATGAGTTATTGCGATTTTAGAATTTTATCTTTTGGAGCGAATATCTCCGGAAGTTATAAAGGTATAGTTTATTGCTTGGTATCATAATTTAGGTCTCGACAAGACCTTTATAAATCATTTAGAATCATCTCTCTATCTTAATTCTACGATGAGTTATTGCGATTTTAGAATTTTATCTTTTGGAGCGAATATCTCCGGAAGTTATAAAGGTATAGTTTATTGCTTGGTATCATAATTTAGGTCTCGACGAGACCTTTTTAAATCAATTGGAATGCGATCGTTTGGAGCAAGTATCTCCGAAAGTGTTTAAGGTATAGTTTATTGCTTGGTATCATAATTTAAGTGTCGACGAGACCTTTCTTAATCAATTGAAATCATCTCTCTATCTTAATTCTACGATGAGTTATTGCGATTTTAGAATTTTATCTTTTGGAGCGAATATCTCCAGAAGTTATAAAGGTATAGTTTATTGCTTGGTATCATAATTTAGGTCTCGACAAGACCTTTATAAATCATTTAGAATCATCTCTCTATCTTAATTCTACGATGAGTTATTGCGATTTTAGAATTTTATCTTTTGGAGCGAATATCTCCGGAAGTTATAAAGGTATAGTTTATTGCTTGGTATCATAATTTAGGTCTCGACAAGACCTTTATAAATTATTTAGAATCATCTCTCTATCTTAATTCTACAGTGAGTTATTGCGATTTTAGAATTTTATCTTTTGGAGCGAATATCTCCGGAAGTTATAAAGGTATAGTTTATTGCTTGGTACCATAATTTAGGTCTCGACGATACCTTTTTAAATCAATAAAAATCATCTCTCTATCTTAATTCTACGATGAGTTATTGCGATTTTAGAATTTTATCTTTTGGAGCGAATATCTCCGGAAGTTATAAAGGTATAGTTTATTGCTTGGTATCATAATTTAGGTCTCGACGAGACCTTTTTAAATCAATTGGAATGCGATCGTTTGGAGCAAGTATCTCCGAAAGTGTTTAAGGTATAGTTTATTGCTTGGTATCATAATTTAAGTGTCGACGAGACCTTTCTTAATCAATTGAAATCATCTCTCTATCTTAATTCTACGATGAGTTATTGCGATTTTAGAATTTTATCTTTTGGAGCGAATATCTCCGGAAGTTATAAAGGTATAGTTTATTGCTTGGTATCATAATTTAGGTCTCGACGAGACCTTTTTAAATCAATTGAAATCATCTCTCTATCTTAATTCTACGATGTGTTATTGCGATTTTAGAATTTTATCTTTTGGAGCGAATATCTCCGGAAGTTATAAAGGTATAGTTTATTGCTTGGTATCATAATTTAGGTCTCGACGAGACCTTTTTAAATCAATTGAAATCATCTCTCTATCTTAATTCTACGATGAGTGATTGCGATTTTAGAATTTTATCTTTTGGAGCGAATATCTCCGGAAGTTATAAAGGTATAGTTTATTGCTTGGTATCATAATTTAGGTCTCGACAAGACCTTTTTAAATCATTTAGAATCATCTCTCTATCTTAATTCCACGATGAGTTATTGCGATTTTAGAATTTTATCTTTTGGAGCGAATATCTCCAGAAGTTATAAAGGTATAGTTTATTGCTTGGTATCATAATTTAGGTCTCGACAAGACCTTTATAAATCATTTAGAATCATCTCTCTATCTTAATTCTACGATGAGTTATTGCGATTTTAGAATTTTATCTTTTGGAGCGAATATCTCCGGAAGTTATAAAGGTATAGTTTATTGCTTGGTATCATAATTTAGGTCTCGACGAGACCTTTTTAAATCAATTGAAATCATCTCTCTATCTTAATTCTACGATGAGTTATTGCGATTTTAGAATTTTATCTTTTGGAGCAAATATCTCCGGAAGTTATAAAGGTATAGTTTATTGCTTGGTATCATAATTTAGGTCTCGACGAGACCTTTTTAAATCAATTGGAATGCGATCGTTTGGAGCAAGTATCTCCGAAAGTGTTTAAGGTATAGTTTATTGCTTGGTATCATAATTTAAGTGTCGACGAGACCTTTCTTAATCAATTGAAATCATCTCTCTATCTTAATTCTACGATGAGTTATTGCGATTTTAGAATTTTATCTTTTGGAGCAAATATCTCCGGAAGTTATAAAGGTATAGTTTATTGCTTGGTATCATAATTTAGGTCTCGACGAGACCTTTTTAAATCAATTGGAATGCGATCGTTTGGAGCAAGTATCTCCGAAAGTGTTTAAGGTATAGTTTATTGCTTGGTATCATAATTTAAGTGTCGACGAGACCTTTCTTAATCAATTGAAATCATCTCTCTATCTTAATTCTACGATGAGTTATTGCGATTTTAGAATTTTATCTTTTGGAGCGAATATCTCCAGAAGTTATAAAGGTATAGTTTATTGCTTGGTATCATAATTTAGGTCTCGACGAGACCTTTTTAAATCAATTGAAATCATCTCTCTATCTTAATTCTACGATGAGTTATTGCGATTTTAGAATTTTATCTTTTGGAGCGAATATCTCCGGAAGTTATAAAGGTATAGTTTATTGCTTGGTATCATAATTTAGGTCTCGACAAGACCTTTATAAATCATTTAGAATCATCTCTCTATCTTAATTCTACGATGAGTTATTGCGATTTTAGAATTTTATCTTTTGGAGCGAATATCTCCGGAAGTTATAAAGGTATAGTTTATTGCTTGGTATCATAATTTAGGTCTCGACGAGACCTTTTTAAATCAATTGGAATGCGATCGTTTGGAGCAAGTATCTCCGAAAGTGTTTAAGGTATAGTTTATTGCTTGGTATCATAATTTAAGTGTCGACGAGACCTTTCTTAATCAATTGAAATCATCTCTCTATCTTAATTCTACGATGAGTTATTGCGATTTTAGAATTTTATCTTTTGGAGCGAATATCTCCGGAAGTTATAAAGGTATAGTTTATTGCTTGGTATCATAATTTAGGTCTCGACGAGACCTTTTAAATCAATTGAAATCATCTCTCTATCTTAATTCTACGATGAGTTATTGCGATTTTAGAATTTTATCTTTTGGAGCGAATATCTCCGGAAGTTATAAAGGTATAGTTTATTGCTTGGTATCATAATTTAGGTCTCGACGAGACCTTTTTAAATCAATTGAAATCATCTCTCTATCTTAATTCTACGATGAGTTATTGCGATTTTAGAATTTTATCTTTTGGAGCGAATATCTCCGGAAGTTATAAAGGTATAGTTTATTGCTTGGTATCATAATTTAGGTCTCGACGAGACCTTTATAAATCATTTAGAATCATCTCTCTATCTTAATTCTACGATGAGTTATTGCGATTTTAGAATTTTATCTTTTGGAGCGAATATCTCCGGAAGTTATAAAGGTATAGTTTATTGCTTGGTATCATAATTTAGGTCTCGACAAGACCTTTATAAATTATTTAGAATCATCTCTCTATCTTAATTCTACGATGAGTTATTGCGATTTTAGAATTTTATCTTTTGGAGCGAATATCTCCGGAAGTTATAAAGGTATAGTTTATTGCTTGGTATCATAATTTAGGTCTCGACGAGACCTTTTTAAATCAATTGAAATCATCTCTCTATCTTAATTCTACGATGAGTTATTGCGATTTTAGAATTTTATCTTTTGGAGCAAATATCTCCGGAAGTTATAAAGGTATAGTTTATTGCTTGGTATCATAATTTAGGTCTCGACGAGACCTTTTTAAATCAATTGGAATGCGATCGTTTGGAGCAAGTATCTCCGAAAGTGTTTAAGGTATAGTTTATTGCTTGGTATCATAATTTAAGTGTCGACGAGACCTTTCTTAATCAATTGAAATCATCTCTCTATCTTAATTCTACGATGAGTTATTGCGATTTTAGAATTTTATCTTTTGGAGCGAATATCTCCGGAAGTTATAAAGGTATAGTTTATTGCTTGGTATCATAATTTAGGTCTCGACGAGACCTTTTTAAATCAATTGGAATGCGATCGTTTGGAGCAAGTATCTCCGAAAGTGTTTAAGGTATAGTTTATTGCTTGGTATCATAATTTAAGTGTCGACGAGACCTTTCTTAATCAATTGAAATCATCTCTCTATCTTAATTCTACGATGAGTTATTGCGATTTTAGAATTTTATCTTTTGGAGCGAATATCTCCAGAAGTTATAAAGGTATAGTTTATTGCTTGGTATCATAATTTAGGTCTCGACGAGACCTTTTTAAATCAATTGAAATCATCTCTCTATCTTAATTCAACGATGAGTTATTGCGATTTTAGAATTTTATCTTTTGGAGCGAATATCTCCGGAAGTTATAAAGGTATAGTTTATTGCTTGGTATCATAATTTAGGTCTCGACAAGACCTTTATAAATCATTTAGAATCATCTCTCTATCTTAATTCTACGATGAGTTATTGCGATTTTAGAATTTTATCTTTTGGAGCGAATATCTCCGGAAGTTATAAAGGTATAGTTTATTGCTTGGTATCATAATTTAGGTCTCGACGAGACCTTTTTAAATCAATTGGAATGCGATCGTTTGGAGCAAGTATCTCCGAAAGTGTTTAAGGTATAGTTTATTGCTTGGTATCATAATTTAAGTGTCGACGAGACCTTTCTTAATCAATTGAAATCATCTCTCTATCTTAATTCTACGATGAGTTATTGCGATTTTAGAATTTTATCTTTTGGAGCGAATATCTCCGGAAGTTATAAAGGTATAGTTTATTGCTTGGTATCATAATTTAGGTCTCGACGAGACCTTTTTAAATCAATTGAATCATCTCTCTATCTTAATTCTACGATGAGTTATTGCGATTTTAGAATTTTATCTTTTGGAGCGAATATCTCCGGAAGTTATAAAGGTATAGTTTATTGCTTGGTATCATAATTTAGGTCTCGACGAGACCTTTTTAAATCAATTGAAATCATCTCTCTATCTTAATTCTACGATGAGTTATTGCGATTTTAGAATTTTATCTTTTGGAGCGAATATCTCCGGAAGTTATAAAGGTATAGTTTATTGCTTGGTATCATAATTTAGGTCTCGACGAGACCTTTATAAATCATTTAGAATCATCTCTCTATCTTAATTCCACGATGAGTTATTGCGATTTTAGAATTTTATCTTTTGGAGCGAATATCTCCAGAAGTTATAAAGGTATAGTTTATTGCTTGGTATCATAATTTAGGTCTCGACAAGACCTTTATAAATTATTTAGAATCATCTCTCTATCTTAATTCTACGATGAGTTATTGCGATTTTAGAATTTTATCTTTTGGAGCGAATATCTCCGGAAGTTATAAAGGTATAGTTTATTGCTTGGTATCATAATTTAGGTCTCGACGAGACCTTTTTAAATCAATTGGAATGCGATCGTTTGGAGCAAGTATCTCCGAAAGTGTTTAAGGTATAGTTTATTGCTTGGTATCATAATTTAAGTGTCGACGAGACCTTTCTTAATCAATTGAAATCATCTCTCTATCTTAATTCTACGATGAGTTATTGCGATTTTAGAATTTTATCTTTTGGAGCGAATATCTCCAGAAGTTATAAAGGTATAGTTTATTGCTTGGTATCATAATTTAGGTCTCGACGAGACCTTTTTAAATCAATTGAAATCATCTCT